>CM062482.1:4746935-4774435 GCA_031479575.1 Coregonus ussuriensis | reverse complement strand
CTGAAAAAGTTTTGCTACTACTCTCAACATTGTTGCCTTGAAGTTAATAGCGCTATCGACAAAGAAAAGGGGGAAAAAGCTGTGCTGGACTACTTTCTGGAGGACGATCGTGCCATGCGTAGTCTCTCTGACTCTGAAAATGTATCAGAAGATGAGGAAATCCCTGATTTATGTAAAAACATTTTCATTGAACCAGACATTGTAGTGTCTTCTGATGACAGTGATAGGGAAGAAACAGCGATCAAAAGTCTCCCAGAGGCTTGCCTGGGGGGCGTAAAACCAACTAAGAGGTGGAATGGGTTCGCACTCAAAAAGATGCCGCATAAAGCTGACGTCATTATTCTTTTTTTATTATTATATTCACTGCAT
Source organism: Coregonus ussuriensis (assembly GCA_031479575.1). Classification (NCBI taxonomy): domain Eukaryota; kingdom Metazoa; phylum Chordata; class Actinopteri; order Salmoniformes; family Salmonidae; genus Coregonus; species Coregonus ussuriensis. Next base: position 4,774,066 of record CM062482.1, on the reverse strand, counting down.
CAGGGACACAGACGTTTCGGCTTTACAGCCTTCTTTAGTGTGTAGGTCCAATTTTATTTTAATTCAAAACAGCATTTGTAGGGAACAACCGATAAGCAGTAGGTACTTCTAATCAGGGTTGCCACTCATCTGCCAATCAGGGATGTGGCTTCTCTGGTCTACCTGTATACAAATTAGTCACAAAAAAAGGACAGAATTACAGGGTATGGGAGTGATCCTGACGCAACGCCGTTCATTAATAGAATGATTTGGTTCTGGAAAGTGTCTCGCAGCTGGCGAGGTGATATCTTGACGTCTAATAGTGGATTTATGTTCTCCAAGGCGTGCTTTCAAGGCGCAGGATGTTTTCCCCAATATAAATCTTATTGCAAGAACACTGTAACATATCGATAACTCCTTTAGTAGTGCCAATTATACATGACTTTATCTCGTAGGTCCCAGAAGTCAGAGGGCATACTAAGTTAGAACATTTCCTTATGGTTCTACAAGAGGTACATGATCTACACGGGAAGCAGCCTTTTTTCTCCCTATGACCACATCTGTTTTTAATCAATATGTTTGATACGTTTCTTGATCGGTGAATAATGTGAATAAAAGTGGAGTCTGGAAGGCAGAATTTAAAGAGGAGTCTCATAATAACACGTGCCAATGTTTATTGACATTAGACTTCATGCCATTACGGCTATCATTAAAAAGTAAGTATATAGTTTACAGAAAACGGTTTATTCCTATTTTTTGTTGGGATTTAATAAGTAACTGGCTTCTGTTCAAGCTTTTAACTTGCTTTGGAGCTTCATCAAGCCAGGTATCGGGGGTATCCTCTACAGCGGAAAAGCTCAAGGAAAGAATTTGATTGTCTGTCATATTTTTCCTCTGTGTCACAGATGCGACGCAGTCTATTAAGTTGGCTTACTGGTAAACCTCTTTTTAGGGGGAGTGGGCGATAACTATCAGCTGTCAATATAGTATTTTTATCTGTAGGTTTTCTGTAAACGGTAGTACTTAGAGATTGTCCATCGTCCCTTTGATGCGGTGAAGTTGTCCTGTCCCCTTAGCAGAAAAACACCCCCAAAGCATAATGTTTCCACCTCCATGTTTGACAGTGGGGATGGTGTTCTTGGGGTCATAGGCAGCATTCCTCCTCCTCCAAACACGGCGAGTTGAGTTGATGCCAAAGAGCTCGATTTTGGTCCACAACACATTCACCCAGTTCTCCTCTGAATCATTTAGATGTTCATTGGCAAACTTCAGACGGCCCTATATATGTGCTTTTTTGAGCAGGGGGACCTTGCGGGCGCTGCATGATTTCAGTCCTTCACGGCGTAGTGTGTTACCAATTGTTTTCTTGGTGACTGTGGTCCCAGCTGTCTTGAAATCATTGACAAGACCCTCCCGTGTACTTCTGGGCTGATTCCTCACCGTTCTCATGATCATTGCAACTCCACGAGGTGAGATCTTGCCTGGAGTCCCAGGCCGAGGGATATTGACAGTTCTTTTGTGTTTCTTCCATTTGCGAATAATCGCACCAACTGTTGTCACCTTCTCACCAAGCTGCTTGGCGATGGTCTTGTAGCCCATTCCAGCCTTGTGTAGGTCTACAATCTTGTCCCTGACATCCTTGGAGAGCTCTTTGGTCTTGGCCATGGTGGAGAGTTTGGAATCTGATTGATTGATTACTTCTGTGGACAGATGTCTTTTATACAGATAACAAACTGAGATTAGGAGCACTCCCTTTAAGAGTGTACTCCTAATCTCAGCTTGTTACCTGTATAAGAGACACCTGGGAGCCAGAAATCTTTCTGATTGAGAGGGGGTCAAATACTTATTTCCCTCATTAAAATTCAAATCAATTTATAACATTTTTGACATACGTTTTTCTGGATTTTGTTGTTGTTATTCTGTCTCTCACTGTTCAAATAAACCTACCATTAAAATTATAGACTGATCATTTCTTTGTCAGTGGGCAAACGTACACAATCAGCAGGGGATCAAATACTTTTTTCCCTCACTGTATATACTCTACATTTTACATTTGAGTCACTTGTCCAGAGCGACTTACTGTTAGTGATTGCATACATTTTCATACTTACATACATACACATACATATCCTTTTTTAAAATATATTCCCCTTTGTTACTTTCCAACCCCACCACCTTTTCCCTAACTGGAGTAAACTAGTGAACAACAATGCTTAGGCCTCTACTTCCAGTTATACATACTATATACATTTTATGGACACAGTCAATTTTACAATAATTATATTAAATAAATCTATCTCTAATCACCATCCATATAGGATATCTATATGCCATTTATTTTTCAACTGTACTGTGATGTTTTACAAAAGTTCTGAACCTTTCTATTCTCATTGTTTCTACAGATTGTAAATTGAAAATAAACATTTTTGCTAAAAATATTATTATATTATTGATCGATTGACTATGACTTTTCAGATCACCCACTAGTGCTATCTGCAGGGTTAGCTCCAGGTAAATATTGCAATCCTTTAGCCATTCCTGGACCTGTGTCCAAAAACAAGCTACAAATGGACAGTACCAAAACAAATGATCTAATGATTCTGTCTCTTTGCAGCAAAATCCGCAGAGCTGGGAAGATTGTATCCCCCAAATAAATAACATTATATTGGTAGCAAGAATGTTATATAATAATGCCATGGGCTCAGTATGTCAAAAATGTCTTCTCAACTATTTTGCAATCTATATGGGACGGCTGTCAATCCTTTGGTCCTTAAATGAAACTGGTATACTTTTTTATTTATCACAGTTTTATTTAACCAATTATGTTCTTTAATGCAAGGCCGACAGACAAGTTCCTTACTTTCTCCTCCTTCCACTTTCCTCTTCCATTTTTGCGCTAAGGCTGCAATTATTTGGTTGTAATTTTGGGTAGAGCAGACATTTCCATATGTTTTTGTTAGCTGCATGTGTGAAATAACTCCACCAGTCCTACCGATGATATCATTTATGAAGATTATACCTTTTTTAAACAGTTTGTCAAAAAAAATAGTTTTTTTGTCAATTAGTATATTTGAGTATAACCACAATATTTGTTGCATTATTTGTTCTGTCGTTTCTGGAGGATTAAATTGAAATTGCAACCAACTTTCTATGGCTTATTTGAGAAATTGTGATAATTAGGAGATGATTTCCTTTTCAAATAACTGAAAGTGAGAGGTTGTAATCTGAATAAAGGGAAAAAGGCCATTCTTGAACATTGGGTGAGACAATCTTACTAATTTGCTAGAGAACCAGTTCGGATTTAAGTATAACTTTTGTATGACTGAAGCTTTTAGTGATATGTCTAATGCTTTAATATTTAATAATTTCTGTCCTCCGAATTCATATTCATTATATAAATAGGCCTGTTTAATTTTGTCTGGCTTGCCGTTCCAAGTAAAATTGAATATTTTTTTCTCATATCATTTTAAAAACTGTTCGCTAGGCGTAGGCAAGACCATAAGCAAATAGGTTAACCGGGCTAATACTAAAGAGTTAATCAGGGTGATTTTTCAACAAATTGACAGTTATTTTCCTTTCCATGGTAGTAAGAGCTTATCTATTTTTGCTAAATTTCTATTAAAATGTATTGGAGTGAGATCATTTATTTATTTGGGATATGCATTCCGAGTATATCCACATCACAATCAGACCATTTTATTGGTAAACTACATGGTAATGTAAATTTTTTATTTTTTAGTGATCCAATACGTAATATAGTACATTTGTCATAATTAGGTTGTAATCCAGAGAGGTTAGAAAATTTATCTAGATCCTCTATGAGGCTGTGGAGGGATTCTAATTGTGGATTTAAAAGAAAACATGAATCATCAGCGTACAATGACATCTTTGTTTTTAAGCCCTGGATTTCTAATCCCTTGATATTATTGTTGGATCTGATTTTAATAGCTAACATCTCAATGGCCACAATAAATTGATATGCCGATAGTGGACAACCTTGTTTCACTCCTCTTGACAGTTTAGAACTTTCTGAGAAATAGATGATTTTTACCCAATTTATAAGAGATTCTCCAAAATTGAAATGCTCCAGGCATATATATATATATATATATATATATATATAATATATATATATATATATATATATATATATATATATATATATAAACACCAATTGTGCAAGTTCTCCCACTTAAAAAGATGAGAGAGGCCTGTAATTTTCATCATAGGTACACGTCAACTATGACAGACAAATTGAGAAAGAAAAATCCAGAAAATCACATTGTAGGATTTTTAATGAATTTATTTGCAAATTATGGTGGAAAATAAGTATTTGGTCACCTACAAACAAGCAAGATTTCTGGCTCTCACAGACCTGTAACTTCTTCTTTAAGAGGCTCCTCTGTCCTCCACTCGTTACCTGTATTAATGGCACCTGTTTGAAATTGTTATCAGTATAAAAGACACCTGTCCACAACATCAAACAGTCACACTCCAAACTCCACTATGGCCAAGACCAAAGAGCTGTCAAAGGACACCAGAAACAAAGTTGTAGACCTGCACCAGGCTGGGAAGACTGAATCTGCAATAGGTAAGCAGCTTGGTTTGAAGAAATCAACTGTGGGAGCAATTATTAGGAAATGGAAGACATACAAGACCACTGATAATCTCCCTCGATCTGGGGCTCCACGCAAGATCTCACCCCGTGGGGTCAAAATGATCACAAGAACGGTGAGCAAAAATCCCAGAACCACACGGGGGGACCTAGTGAATGACCTGCAGAGAGCTGGGACCAAAGTAACAAAGCCTACCATCAGTAACACACTACGCCGCCAGGGACTCAAATCCTGCAGTGCCAGACGTGTCCCCCTGCTTAAGCCAGTACATGTCCAGGCCCGTCTGAAGTTTGCTAGAGTGCGTTTGGATGATTCAGAAGAGGATTGGGAGAATGTCATATGGTCAGATGAAACCAAAATATAACTTTTTGGTAAAAACTCAACTCGTCGTGTTTGGAGGACAAAGAATGCTGAGTTGCATCCAAAGAACACCATACCTACTGTGAAGCATGGGGGTGGAAACATCATGCTTTGGGGCTGTTTTTCTGCAAAGGGACCAGGACGACTGATCCGTGTAAAGGAAAGAATGAATGGGGCCATGTATCATGAGATTTTGAGTGAAAACCTCCTTCCATCAGCAAGGGCATTGAAGATGAAACGTGGCTGGGTCTTTCAGCATGACAATGATCCCAAACACACCGCCCGGGCAACGAAGGAGTGGCTTCGTAAGAAGCATTTCAAGGTCCTGGAGTGGCCTAGCCTGTCTCCAGATCTCAACCCCATAGAAAATCTTTGGAGGGAGTTGAAAGTCCGTGTTGCCAAGCGACAGCCCCAAAACATCACTGCTCTAGAGGAGATCTGCATGGATGAATGGGCCAAAATACCAGCAACAGTGTGTGAAAACCTTGTGAAGACTTACAGAAAACTTTTGGCCTGTGTCATTGCCAACAAAGGGTATATAACAAAGTATTGAGAAACTTTTGTTATTGACCAAATACTTATTTTCCATCATAATTTGCAAATAAATTCATAAAAAATCCTACATTGTAATTTTCTGGATTTTTTTTCCTCATTTTGTCTTTCATAGTTGACGTGTACATATGATGAAAATTACAGGCCTCTCTCATATTTTTAAGTGGGAGAACTTGCACAATTGGTGGCTGACTAAATACTGTTTTTCCCCCACTGTACTTTATCAAATGCCTTTTCGAAGTCTGCTATGAATAGCAGGCCTGGTTTCTCTGATTTTCTATAATGTTCTATTGTTTCCAATACTTGCCTTATATTATCTCCAATGTATCGTCCATGTAAAAAACCTGTCTGATTAGAATGAATAATGTCCGACAATACCTTTTTAATTCTATGCGCTATATATTTTGCTAGAATTTTTGCATCACACTGAAGTGTAAGGGACCTCCAATTTTTTTAAATGGACTGGATCTTTATATTTTCCACTTGTATCCTGTTTAAGTAATAATGAAATCAGACCTTCTTCTTGAGTGTCTGATAATCTACCATAGGAGTGGTTAAAACATGCTAATTATGGTCCTCTTAGTATATAAAAAAAGGTTTGGTATACCTCGACTGGTATGCCATCCAATCCTGGAGTTTTCCCAGATTTAAAGTCTTTAACTGCATCCAGAAGTTCCTCCTCTGTAATTTTACCTTCACATGAGTCTTTTTGCCTGGCTGTTAATTTTACATTATCAATAGAAAAAAAAATCAGTTAGAGGAGATGGAGGCGACTGAAACGAAAACATATGATTAAAGTACTTTATTTCCTCTTTCAAAATATCATTTGGTGAATCATGGGTGACTCCGTCAATTGTAACCAGTTTCATTAAATTATTTTTGGTAGCATTCCTATGTTGAAGATTAAAACATAATTTGGTGCATTTTCTCCCATACTCCATCCAGTTTGCTTTATTTTTATAATATATCACACTTGATCTTTCTTGAATACATTTCTCAATTTCTTTTAGTTTTTCCTCTAATTTATTCTGAGCCTCTATGTTACAGTTTTTATTGCCATCTATCTGTTCTGTTAGACCTATTTCCTTTGTTAGTATAAACTCTTTTGACCTAAATTGATTTTGTTTTCGAGATGAGCACTGAATTGCATGGCCTCTAAAGGCACATTTAGAGGTGTCCCATACAATAAGGGGATTTGCTGTACCTATGTTATGTCGGAAAAAATCAGTTATAAATTCCTTTGTCCTAGTTAAAAAGAAATTATCATCCAATAGGCTTTGATTAAATTTCCAATATCCTCGCCCACGTGGAGATTCAGTAAAAGTAATGTATATGCCAATTATATGATGGTCCGATCCACATTCTGTCCCCTATCAACACATTTTAAACTTTTGGTGCCAACGAGAATAACATAAGAATGAAGTCAAGACGACTAGCTTGATTGAGTCTCCGCCATGTATATCTCACTAGGTCAGGATATTTAAGCCTCCATATATCTACTAGTTCTAATGTATCCATGACATTCACGATTTCCTTAAGAGCATGAGGGTGATTGTTTGTGGTGTGATTTCCTTTACGGTCCATAGAGCTATTTAAAACAGTATTATAATCTCCCACCATAATATTATTGTCTTGAATTGCTTGCAGGGTTGATCATTTATTATATATATTGTCAAAGAAGTGTGGATCATCATTATTTGGTCCGTAAAGGTTAATGAGCCATATCTGTTTATGGTCCACATATTTAAAATAATCCATCTACCTTGCATATCTTTTTGGACAATTTGCACATTCGGATCAAAATTACTATTAATTAATATCATCTCCCATTTTGAGTTTCTTTGCCCATGGGAGAAGTATATTTTGCCCCCCCCCCCCCCCCCCCCCAATTCCCTTTTCCACGCAACTTCATCTAGAATTGTTGAATGAGTTTCCTGTAAACAGTAGATATTATATTCCTTCTCTTTGAGCCATGTAAATATTGTTCTTCTTTTGTTATTATCTGCTAAGCCATTACAATTATAACTGGCTATACTTATTTCACCATACACCATAATGAGATACACGTTTCAAGTCTATTTATCATTATATATGTTTGTAAATGTACCAATAAAAATACTGTAATGATTGAGTGTCCATATAGCTGTACCATGATATTTGCATTTCTACTAAGTAACCCTCAAATTGTTATAATAAATAATAATAATAATATGCCATTTAGCAGCCGCTTTTATCCAAAGCGACTTACAGTCATGCGTGCATACATTTTTTGCGTATGGGTGGCCCCGGGGATCGAACCCACTACCTTGGCGTTACAAGCCCCGTGCTCTACCAGCTGAGCTACAGAGGACCCTAATACCCCCACTAAAGCCCCTACCCATCCCAAGTCGAGCCGTCATCCCAGTGATCGGCATCCCACCCCTATCCCTCCGGATCCCCAGGGCCCCCGAGAGACCAGGACCCGTCCAGCGAAAACAGCACACAGTGCTTCCCACAAAACAGAAGCAGGTCAACCGCCAAAAGCATTTCCAATGCTGTCACCTCAATATATATATATATATATATATATATATATATATATATATATATATATATATATATATTATATATATATATATATATTTATATATATATATATATATATATATATAAATATATAACTATTAAAAAATACATATCTATTCAAATATCTTGCATATCTTATTTTCCATCGTTAGCAATTCATATGCGTAATAATGTCGGCAGCTCATGCGTAGGATTTTAACATATAACCCGGATTGCCATTGTATTACATGTCATTTTTGACAAGCAATTATTATTTTAGCAAACAATTATTGTGGTTCATCCTATATTCTCCCTAACATCCTTACCCCCTTGCAACAGATGTGGGAAGAACACACATACACACGCACATTCTCTAACACACTCAACCCCTTTCCTCCACAATCAACCATAAAATCAGATGCTCAACAGTTGTTACATCCCAGAGCCCAACTCAAGAAAGGACCTGATTTACGAATGCATATACAGTTACAGCTGATTGAGAAAGCATGCAAGATTGAGCAGAAATTCCCAACAATGTGAGATTTGATTAATCTATTTAATCTATGTCAAGTCCTAGGTGATGGAGATCAGATCGACCCTCTTCACCTGAGACACAAACACTCTGGTCCCCCGTTGTAACCATTTTCCCCAAGCATCTCTGTGCAGTTAGACCTTTGATTATTTTGTGCCACCTGGGCCACAATAATATGCCCACTCTCTGATTGTCCGTGTGTGACCCCTCCCCATGTGTTACTGCAGCCAGTGTTGCCAGCACTGCCACTACCTGGGTGGGGGTACGCCACCAGAATCCCCACCGGCTAGGTACAAGGTCGTCAAGGTTCTCATTAGCAGCTTTGAGAATTTCCTTGTATATTATGCTCTCCCATCAGGGGGCTCTGGCTTTGTAGGACCAACCCTGCCAGGCAGGCTCAGAATCTTGAGGGGGCGGTGCTGCTCTAGTAGGTCTCTGACCGCATTTATTTTCCTGTGTTGGCTGCATATAGGCAACTCAAAGCAGGGCCATAAAACAGATGGGGACTTCTCTTTGGTGTATGGGTCGCTCAGGTGTGTGTCTAGGATATAGGGATGGTGATCGTTTTGAAAGCTCCCTCTCACAACCCCTGCTCACAGACACATGTTGGTTCTGGGATATGCAACCATTTACTTTCTCACTCACTTCACGCCACACTTATTCAAACACCAAAACGCACACGACGCCTTCCATCACAATACATCCACACATCCCCACATACTGTGCCTTCTATGTCTTCTGATATGTTTTTATCTCCGCTATGTTGATTGAGTACTTGTGTTATAATTTAGTTGTATTTGAAGATGTATTATTTAGCCTGTTATATTTTCTTGTAATACCGTCTTATCCCTTTATAAATTACTATTACCTACTATAAATATGTTTTATTATTACAATCCCTACCATGGCTAGTATTGGGTGTTCCATTATTCGACTCCTCTATTAGAACTTTCAGAATAGCCATGGGAGTGGTCCTTGTGTCGCGGAACATTTGGTTGTCAATATACAGTTTATCGACAACGAGAGCAACACGCTTCCCTTTTAATCTGTTTTCCTTGAAGATTGGGTACAGAACATTTTGCGCTGTTCTGCAATCTCCCTCGGGAACTGATCATTCATGGCTATTTTCGTGCCAGGAAGTCTTTTTCCTAGCTTTTTAACCATTACTTTGTCCTTAAAAAAGGAATGGTCATACCATTATCTTAACTTCAGTTCCATCCTTTGTCATACCATTATCTTAACTTCAGTTCCATCCTTTGTCATACCATTATCTTAACTTCAGGAACATATAGACATTATCCCACTCTGTCATTCCTCTGCTTGGACACTGGATCATTGAATCTGCAAAACAACAGCTTGATTTACACAGCAGTCGGAAAATGTGCACATACAGTTCAATACATCCTAAAGGGGCCAAATGCATAGTCTATTCACTGAGGTGAGCACATCTTGAAAAGATTTGGCATGGGCCCTCAAATCCTCAAAAAGTTATACAGCTGCACCAGTGAGAGCATCTTGGTATTGCAACTGCACCGCCCTCCATCGCATGGCACTACAGAGGGTGGTGCGGACAGCCCAGTACATCACTGGGGCCGAACTCCCTGCCATGCAGGACCTCTATACCAGGCGGTGTGAAAAGAAGGCCCGGAAAATTGTTAAAGGCAACAAAGGCAAGCGGTACCGGAGCAACAAGTCTGACACCAAAAGGCTTCTATCCCCATACCATAAGAATGCAAAATAGCTAACAAAATGGCTACATGGACTATATGCATTGACCCTTCTATTTGATTATAGAACTGACACACACTCACATACTCACTCTATGCACACTCTACACACTTACTCACACACACTCACACTGACACTCCAACACACACACTCACACACACACACACACACACACACACTTAATTTGCTCACACACATAACGCGCACACACATTCATACCGACTCTACACACACGCAAGCACACACACTCACGTACAATCATCATATAAGCTGCTGCTACTCTGTTTATCTTATATCCTGATGCCTAGTCACCTGATCCCTATACATATCTACCTCCATCACTCCAGTATCCCTGCATATTGTTAATATGGTACTGGAACTGACCCTGTATATAGTCACCTGATCCCTATACATATCTACCTCCATCACTCCAGTATCCCTGCACATTGTTAATATGGTACTGGAACTGTCCCTGTATATAGTCACCTTACCCCTATACATATCTACCTCCATCACTCCAGTATCCCTGCACATTGTTAATATGGTATAGAACTGACCCTGTATATAGTCACCTTACCCCTATACATATCTACCTCCATCACTCCAGTATCCCTGCACATTGTTAATATGGTATTGGAACTGTCCCTGTATATAGCTACTGACCCTGGAACTGACCCTGTATATAGCTACTGACCCTGGAACTGTCCCTGTATATAGCTACTGACCCTGGAACTGACCCTGTATATAGCTACTGACCCTGGAACTGTCCCTGTATATAGCTACTGACCCTGGAACTGTCCCTGTATATAGCTACTGACCCTGGAACTGACCCTGTATATAGCTACTGACCCTGGAACTGTCCCTGTATATAGCTACTGACCCTGGAACTGACCCTGTATATAGTCACCTTACCCCTATACATATCTACCTCCATCACTCCAGTATCCCTGCACATTGTTAATATGGTACTGACCCTGGAACTGTCCCTGTATATAGCTACTGACCCTGGAACTGACCCTGTATATAGCTACTGACCCTGGAACTGTCCCTGTATATAGCTAACTTACTTTCTCGGGTTCTTCTGATTTATATTTCTCATGTGTTTTAATTCATCTTTACTTTATTCTATAGAATTAGTGATATTGATTACTACATTGTTGGGAAAGAGCTTGCAAGAAAGGCATTTCACTGTACTTGAAACTTGAAACATCTCAACGGTTAGTTACTTATTCCTATAGGCTGGTCCCAGATCTGTTTGAGCTGCCTTGCCAACTCATCATGTTTGTCATGACAATGACCAGAGGGTTTGTCAAGACAGCACAAACAGATCTGGGTACAGGCTCAATTACTCGTATTGATGCTCAGGACTACCACTCTAGTACCATTGAATGAATTTTTTAGGCCTGTATCACTGTTTGAAATAAAGTGACAGAAGAACAACATGCTGCATTATTTAAACCGCTTCCAAAGCCCATGAAAGTGTAATGGTCTATGAAGTCTCAGGGAATGGAGCTGAAGGATGGGACTAATAACAACTAACAACAACTAATAACAGCAAGAAAAATAATATAGGGCATGCTGTGTCTATAATAAGTATATAGGTTATAGGTTGAGAGCTTTTGTGAAGGAGCACATTTGGAGAGATATGGCATATAGAAGCAAACCAGATGGACATCATGAAAATGATCGGAGAGGTTGAGGGTAGAGGACGTTCAGGAGTAAAAACAAGCAAAATAATAATTATTGTAAAATTGACTGTGTCCATAAAATGTATGTAGTATGTATAAGCTGGAAGTAGAGGCCTAAGCATTGTTGTTCACTAGTTTACTCCAATTAGGGAAGGGGTGGTGGGGTTGGAAAGTAATAAAGGGAAATATATATTTTAAAAGGATATGTATTACATTTTAGTCGTTTAGCAGACACTCTTATCCAGAGCGACTTACAGTAAGTACAGTGAGGGAAAAAAGTATTTGATCCCCTGCTGATTGTGTACGTTTGCCCACTGACAAAGAAATGATCAGTCTATAATTTTAATGGTAGGTTTATTTGAACAGTGAGAGACAGAATAACAACAAAAAAATCCAGAAAAACGCATGTCAAAAATGTTATAAATTGATTTGCATTTTAATGAGGGAAATAGGTATTTGACCCCTCTGAAAAACATAATTTAGTACTTGGTGGCAAAACCCTTCTTGGCAATCACATAGGTCAGACGTTTCTTGTAGTTGGCCACAAGGTTTGCACACATCTCAGGAGGGATTTTGTCCCACTCCTCTTTGCAGATCTTCTCCAAGTCACTAAGGTTTCGAGGCGCACGTTTGGCAACTCGAACCTTCAGCTCCCTCCACAGATCTTCTATGGGATTAAGGTCTGGAGACTGGCTAGGCCACTCCAGGACCTTAATGTGCTTCTTCTTGAGCCACTCCTTTGTTGCCTTGGCCGTGTGTTTTGGGTCATTGTCATGCTGGAATACCCATCCACGATCCATTTTCAATGCCCTGGCTGAGGGAAGGAGGTTCTCACCCAAGACTTGACGGTACATGGCCCCGTCCATCGTCCCTTTGATGCGGTGAAGTTGTCCTGTCCCCTTAGCAGAAAAACACCCCCAAAGCATAATGTTTCCACCTCTATGTTTGACGGTGGGGATGGTGTTCTTGGGGTCATAGGCAGCGTTCCTCCTCCTCCAAACAGCGCAAGTTGAGTTGATGCCAAAGAGCTCCATTTGGTCTCATCTGACCACAACACTTTCATTCAGTTCTCCTCTGAATCATTGAGATGTTCATTGGCAAACTTCAGATGGGCATGTATATGTGCTTTCTTGAGCAGGGGGACCTTGCGGGCGCTGCAGGATTTCAGTCCTTCACGGTGTAGTGTGTTACCAATTGTTTTCTTGGTGACTATGGTCCCAGCTGCTTTAAGATCATTGACAAGATCCTCCTGTGTAGTTCTGGGCTGATTCCTCACCGTTCTCATGATCATTGCAACTCCACGAGGTGAGATCTTGCATGGAGCCCCAGGCTGAGGGAGATTGACAGTTATTTTGTGTTTCTTCCATTTGCGAATAATCGCACCAACTGTTGTCACCTTCTCACCAAGCTGCTTGGCGATGGTCTTGTAGCCCATTCCAGCCTTGTGTAGGTCTACAATCTTGTCCCTAACATCCTTGGAGAGATCTTTGGTCTTGGCCATGGTGGAGAGTTTGGAATCTGACTGATTGATTGCTTCTCTGGACAGGTGTCTTTTATACAGGTAACAAACTGAGATTAGGAGCACTCCATTTAAGAGTGTGCTCCTAATCTCAGCTCGTTACCTGTATAAAAGACACCTGGGAGCCAGAAATCTTTCTGATTGAGAGGGGGTCAAATACTTATTTCCCTCATTAAAATGCAAATCAATTTATAACATTTTTGACAAGCATTTTTCTGGATTTTTTTGTTGTTATTCTGTCTCTCACTGTTCAAATAAACCTACCATTAAAATTATAGACTAATCATTTCTTTGTCAGTGGGCAAACGTACAATAATCAGCAGGGGATCAAATACATTTTCCCTCACTGTAGGTGCATACATTTTTCATAATTTGTTCATACTGTATATGTATGTATATATATAAATATATATATATATATATATATATATATATATATATATATATATATATATATGTGTGTGTATATATGTGTTTATATGTAAATGTGTATGTCTGTATTTGTGTATATCTACAGTCGTGGTCAAAAGTTATGATAATGACACAAGTATTGGTCTTCACAAAGTTCACTGCTTCAGTGTTATGAGATATTTTTGTCAGATGTTACTATGGTATACTGAAGTATAATTACAAGCATTCCATAAGTGTCAAAGGTTATTATTGACAATTACATTAAGTTTATGCAAAGAGTCAATATTTGCAGTCTTGACCCTTCTTTTTCAAGACCTCTGCAATCCACCCTGGCATGCTTTCAATTAACTTCTGGGCCACATCCTGACTGATGGCAGCCCATTCTTGCATAATCAATGCTTGGAGTTTGTCAGAATTTGTGGGATTTTGTTTGTCCAGCCACCTCTTGAGGATCGACCACAAGTTCTCAATGGGATTAAGGTCTGGGGAGTTTCCTGGCCATGGACCCAAAATGTCGATGTTTTGTTCCCCAAGCTACTTAGTTATCACTTTTGCCTTATGGCAAGGTGCTTCATCATGCTGGAAAAGGCATTGTTCTTCACCAAACTGTTCGTGGATGGTTGGGAGAAGTTGCTCTCGGAGGATGTGTTGGTACCATTTTAATTCATGGCTGTGTTCTTAGGCAAAACTGTGAGTGAGCCCACTCCCTTGGCTGAGAAGCAACCCCACACATGAATGGTCTCAGGATGCTTTACTGTTGGCATGACACAGGACTGATGGTAGTGCTCACCTTGACTTCTCCGGACAAGGTGTTTTCCAGATGCCCCAAACAATCGGAAAGGGGATTCATCAGAGAAAATGACTTTACCCCAGTCCTCAGCAGTCTAACCACTGTACCTTTTGCAGAACATCAGTCTGTCCCTGATGTTTTTCCTGGAGAGAAGTGGCTTCTTTGTTGCCCTTCTTGACACCAGGCCATCCTCCAAAAGTCTTCGCCTCACTGTGCGTGCAAATGCACTCACACCTGCCTGCTGTCATTCCTGAGCAAGCTCTGCACTGGTGGTGCCCCGATCCAGCAGCTGAATCAACTTTAGGAGACGGTCCTGGCGCTTGCTAGACTTTCTTGGGCGCCCTGATGCCTTCTTCACAACAATTGAACCTCTCTCCTTGAAGTTCTTGATGATCCGATAAATGGTTGATATAGGTGCAATCTTACTAGCAGCAATATCATTGCCTGTGAAGCCCTTTTTGTGCAAAAGCAATGATGACGGCACGTGTTTCCTTGCAGGTAACCATGGTTAACAGAGGAAGAACAATGATTTCAAGCACCACCCTCCTTTTAAAGTTTCCAGTCTGTTATTCTAACTCAATCAGCATGACAGAGTGATCTCCAGCCTTGTCCTCATCAACACTCTCACCTGTGTTAACAAGAGAATCACTGACATGATGGCAGCTGGTCCTTTTGTGGCAGGGCTGAAATGCAGTTGAAATGTTTTTTGGGAATTAAGTTCATTTTCATGGCAAAGAGGGACTTTGCAATTAATTGCAATTAATCTGATCACTCTTCATGACATTCTGGAGTATATGCAAATTGCCATCATCAAAACTGAGGCAGCAGACTTTGTGAAAATTAGTATTTGTGTCATTCTCAAAACTTTTGACCACGACTGTATGTATATACAGTGGGGAGAACAAGTATTTGATACACTGCCGATTTTGCAGGTTTTCCAACTTACTAAGCATGTAGAGGTCTGTAATTTTTATCATAGGTACACTTCATCTGTGAGAGACGGAATCTAAAACAAAAATCCAGAAAATCATATTGCATGATTTTTAAGTAATTAATTTTCATTTTATTGCATGACATAAGAATTTGATACATCCGAAATGCAGAACTTAATATTTGGGACAGAAACCTTTGTTTGCAATTATAGAGATCATACGTTTCCTGTAGGTCTTGACCAGGTTTGCACACACTGCAGCAGGGATTTTGGCCCACTCCTCCATACAGACCTTCTCCAGACCCTTCAGGTTTCGGGCAAGTCGCTGGGCAATACGGACTTTCAGCTCCCTCCAAAGATTTTCTATTGGGTTCAGGTCTGGAGACTGGCTAGGCCACTCCAGGACCTTGAGATGCTTCTTATGGAGCCACTCCTTAGTTGCCCTGTCTGTGTGTTTCGGGTCGTTGTCATGCTGGAAGACCCAGCCACGACCCATCTTCAATGCTCTTACTGAGGGAAGGAGGTTGTTGGCCAAGATCTCGCGATACATGGCCTCATCCATCCTCCCCTCAATACGGTGCAGTTGTCCTGTCCCCTTTGCAGAAAAGCATCCCCAAAGAATGAGGTTTCCACCTCCATGCTTCACGGTTGGGATGGTGTTCTTGGGGTTGTACTCATCCTTCTTCTTCCTCCAAACACGACGAGTGGAGTTTAGACCAAAAAGCTCTATTTTTGTCTCATCAGACCACATGAGCTTCTCCCATTCCTCCTCTGGATCATCCAGATGGTCATTGGCAAACTTCAGATGGGCCTGGACATGCGCTGGCTTGAGCAGGGGGACCTTGTGTGCGCTGCAGGATTTTAATCCATGACGGCGTAGTGTGTTACTAATGGTTTTCTTTGAGACTGTGGTCCCAGCTCTCTTCAGGTCATTGACCAGGTCCTGCCGTGTAGTTCTGGGCTGATCCCTCACCTTCCTCATGATCATTGATGCCCCACGAGGTGAGATCTTGCATGGAGCCCCAGACCGAGGGTGATTGACAGTCATCTTGAACTTCTTCCATTTTCTAATAATTGTGCCAAAAGTTAGTGTTGCCTTCTCACCAAGCTGCTTGCCTAGTGTCCTGTAGCCCATCCCAGCCTTGTGCAGGTCTACCATTTTATCCCTGATGTCCTTACACAGCTCGCTGGTCTTTGCCATTGTGGAGAGGTTGGAGTCTGTTTGATTGAGTGTGTGGACAGGTGTCTTTTATACAGGTAACGAGTTCAAACAGGTGCAGTTAATACAGGTAATGAGTGGAGAAGAGGAGGGCTTCGTAAAGAAAAACTAACAGGTCTGTGAAAGCCGGAATTCTTACTGGTTGGTAGGTGATCAAATACTTATGTCATGCAATTAAATGCAAATTAATTACTTAAAAATCATACAATATGATTTTCTGGATTTTTATTTTAGATTCCGTCTCTCACAGTTGAAGTGTACCTATGATAAAAATTACAGACCTCTACTTGCTTTGTAAGTAGGAAAACCTGCAAAATCGGCAGTGTATCAAATACTTGTTCTCCCCACTGTATGTATATATGTATCATGCTGTGGGGATGTTTTTCATCGGCAGGGACTGGGAAACTGGTCACAATTGGAGGAATGATGGATGGTGCTAAATACAGGGAAATTCTTCCGGGAAACCTGTTTCAGTCTTCCAAAGATTTGAGACTGGGACGGAGGTTCACCTTCCAGCAGGACAATGACTCTAAGTATACTGCTAAAGCAACACCCGAGTGGTTTAAGGGGAAACCTTTAAATGTCTTGGAACGGCCTAGTCAAAGCCCAGAACTCAATCCAATTGAGAATATGTGGTATGACTTAAAGATTGATGTACACCAGCGGAACCCATCCAACTTGATGGAGCTGGAGCAGTTTTGCCTTGAAGAATGGGCAAAAATCCCAGTGGCTAGATGTGCCAAACTTATAGAGACATACCCCAAGAGACTTGCAGCTGTAATTGCTGCAAAACGTGGCTCTACAAAGTATTGACTTTGGGGGGGGTGAATAGTTATGCACGCTCAAGTTTTCTGTATTTTTTTGTCTTATTTCTTGCATCTTCAAAGTGGTAGGCGTGTTCTGTAAATCAACTGATACAAACCCCCCCCATAATCCATTTTAATTCCAGGTTGTAAGGCAACAAAATAGGAAAAATGCCAAGAGGGTGAATACTTTCGCAAGCCACTGTATCGTCCAGGGCCAGGCAATGTGAGGTAATGTATTTCATGTATTTTCCCTTAGACCAGGAGTGCACAGGGGCTCCAGTGCTTCGACTTGTGAGAACATAGATTTATTTTGGTTTTAGGTTTTTATTTTGCCTTGGGCACAGGTCTTGGTGCAGTGTCTGACGTGCTGTGTAGTTCTATTCTGCAGGGTTTCGCAAAGTCGGTCCTCGGTCAAAGCTTGATGATGAGTTGTTATTTTAATCAGCTGTGTAGTGCTAGGGCAAAAACCATTTTATCCAGAGCGACTTACAGTGGTGAGTGCGTATATGTTCACACTGTTCCCCTGGGGGAATCAAACCCACAACCCTGGCATTGTAAGCGCCATGCTCTATCAATTGAGGTACACAGGACTATAGGACCTGGGGGGGCCAGGACCGAATTTGGGAAACCCTGTTTATACTCTATGTGAGAGGCGTTATGTGACAGGAAGACTCACTGTTGTAATTTGGCCCAGATATTGTTGGTGATGCTGTGGTGGCGTCCTGTTGTAATTTGGCTCAGATATTGTTGGTGATGCTGTGGTGGCGTCCTGTTGTAATTTGGCTCAGATATTGTTGGTGATGCTGTGGTGGCGTCCTGTTGTAATTTGGCTCAGATATTGTTGGTGATGTTGTGGTTGCGTCCGAATGTACCTCATATATCTTTCCATTTGTCTGTGAATACTTACAATCAACAGGTGATTAGTAAACAGTATCCATGTTTTCAGGGTGAACCAATTTGAAATATCTGCTGTCGGTGTAGACAATGTATTACCATGATGATGATGGCGTACTTGAGGTATTGCAGCCATCTTTGAATCTTAAATGTGAATGTCTTGAGTCAATAAGTATTCAACCCCTTTGTTATGGCAAGTCTAAATAAATTCAGGAGTGAAAAAAAAAAAAAAAGCTTAGCAAGTCACATGGACTAACTCTTTGTGCAATAATAGTGTTTAACATGATTTTTGAACGACTACCTCATCTATGACCGTGGAATTATCTGTAAAGTCCCTCAGTCTAGCAGTGAATTTCCATCATAGATTCAACCACAAAGACCAGGGAGGTTTTACAATGTCTCGCAAAGAAGGGCTCCTATTGGTAGATGGAATTTTTAAAAAGCCCACATTGAATATCCCTTTGAGCATGATGAAGTTATTAATTACACTTTGGATGGTGTATCAATACACCTAGTCACTACAAAGATACAGGCATCCTTCCTAACTTAGTTGCCGGAAAGGAAGGAAACCGCTCAGGGATTTCACTATGAGCCCAATGGTGACTTTAAAACGGTTACAGAGTTTAATATCTGTGATAGGAAAAAGCTGAGAATGTATCAACAACATTGTAGTTACTCCACAATACAATACAATACTAACTTAATTGACAGAGTGAAAAGAAGGAAGCCTGTACAGAATAAAAATATTCCGAAACACACATCCTGTTTGCAATAAGGCAGTAAAGTAATACTGCAAAGAAAGTGGCAAGGTAATTAACTTTTTGTCTGGAATACAAAGTGTTATGTTTGGGGGAAATCCAACACAACACATTACTGAGTACCTTGCTCCATATTTTCAAGCATAGTGGTGGCTGCATCATGTTATGGGTATGCTTTTAATCATTAAGGACCGGGGTGTTTTTCAGGATAAAAAATCAACGGAATGGAGCTCAGCACAGGCACAATCCTAGAGGAAAATCTGGTTCAGTCTGCTTTCCACCAGACACTGGGAGATTAATTCACCTTTCAGCAGGACAATAACCCAAATAAAACACAAGGGCAAATCTACACTGGAGTTGCTTATCGAGAAGACAGTGAATGTTCTTGAGTGGCCGAGTTACAGTTTTGACTTAAATCTACTGGCAAATATATGGCAAGACCTAAAAATAGTTGTCTAGCAATGGTCAACAACCAATTCGACAGAGCTTGAAGAATTTTGAAAAGAATAATGGGCAAATGTTGCTCAATCCAGGTGTGGAAAGCTCTTAGAGATTTACTCAGAAAGATTCAGATGTAATCGCTGCCAAAGGTGCTTCTACAACGTATTGACTCAGGGGTTTGAATATTTATTATATGTAAATGAGATATTTCTGTATTAAAATGTTCAATATATTTTTTTAAAATTCTAAAAACCTGTTTACACTTTGTCATTATGGGGTATTGTGTGTAGATTGGTGTGAAAAACAACAACAATTTAATTTATTTTGAATTCAGGCTGTAATCAATATAATGTGGAATAGGTCAAGTGGTGTGAATACTTTCTGAAGGCACTGTATGCAGTATGTACATATTTACCTCAATTACCTCAACTACCTCAACTACCTCAATTACCTCAACTACCTCAATTACCTCAACTACCTCAACTACCTCAATTACCTCAAGTACCTCAATTAACTCAATTACCTCAACTACCTCAACTACCTCAATTACCTCAACTACCTCAACTACCTCAATTACCTCAACTACTTCAACTACCTCAATTACCTCAATTACCTCAACTACCTCAACTACCTCAATTACCTCAACTACCTCAATTACCTCAATTACCTCAACTACCTCAACTACCTCAATTACCTCTAGTACCTCAACTACCTCAATTACCTCAACTACCTCAATTACCTCAATTACCTCAACTACCTCAACTACCTCAATTACCTCAACTACCTCAATTACCTCAACTACCTCAATTACATCAATTACCTCAACTACCTCAATTACCTCAATTACCTCAATTACCTCAACTACCTCAACTACCTCAACTACCTCAATTACCTCAACTACCTCAACTACCTCAAGTACCTCAACTACCTCAATTACCTCAATTACCTCAACTACCTAAATTACCTCAATTACCTCAACTACTTCAACTACCTCAATTACCTCAATTACCTCAACTACCTCAACTACCTCAATTACCTCAACTACCTCAATTACCTCAATTACCTCAACTACCTCAACTACCTCAATTACCTCTAGTACCTCAACTACCTCAATTACCTCAACTACCTCAATTACCTCAATTACCTCAACTACCTCAACTACCTCAATTACCTCAACTACCTCAATTACCTCAACTACCTCAATTACATCAATTACCTCAACTACCTCAATTACCTCAATTACCTCAATTACCTCAACTACCTCAACTACCTCAACTACCTCAATTACCTCAACTACCTCAACTACCTCAAGTACATCAACTACCTCAATTACCTCAATTACCTCAACTACCTAAATTACCTCAATTACCTCAACTACCTCAACTACCTCAATTACCTCAACTACCTCAATTACCTCAACTACCTCAACTACCTCAACTACCTCAACTACCTCAATTACCTCAACTACCTCTTACCCCTCGTTATTGTTATTTTATTGTGTTACTATTTCCGTTTCAACTCTGCATTTTTGGGAAAAGGCTCGTAAGTAAGCATATCATGGTAAAGTCTACACCTGTTGTGTTTGGGTTCATTCACCCTGCCCACATACCGTACCTCACAGTGTTTGTTGTGTGTTTTTACCACCCTGTGAGACTTTAGTTACTTTTATTATAAAACTCTTGACAACACACTTATCCCTGATTAGCTCCCATTGTCACATTCTGCCAAATTCAACACTGTCGGCGAGAGCCGAGACAAAATGTGTATCAGGTTCCAATTATGTCTAGTCTCTGTCTTTTAAACATAATTATACAGTGATTACAGGGCAGAGAGAAAATCCTTCTAATCACCCTGTAACTCTTCCCAAGGGGAAGATAAGGTTGTTTGGGTGGGTGGTTGTAGAGAAAGCATTATTAATTTGATTAAATAAAATAAAAACTCAAACTCCTATCTCTCTCTGCCCCACTTTCCCCAGAGGAGAGAACTGGGCAGAAGTGATAAAAAATTGAAGTGAGAAATGTGGATGGAGTCTGCGTGTTTGTGTGTGTGTGTGTGTGTGTGTGTGTGTGTGTGCGTGTGTGTGGCTCAGCACTCAGCTATATTAATCTGTCATTACTTCTCAGTTCAACAAGTCTTAGTGGCTCCTTTCTGTGGAAAATATGTAAATGAATGTGCAGTCTGTGTCAGGGATATAGGTAAATACTTTAGCTTACTGTCTATCATAGTTTTTTTTTTAAAAATCTATTTAACTGCTGATTGTGTTTAATGCACCGTAGAGGTTTGGTTTCCCATGCAGACTTCTGGGCCTTTATTCACAGAGCAGCTCAGAGTAGGCGCTGATCTAGGATCAGTTGCCGTACCAGGCGGTGCTGCAGCCCGACAGGATGCTCTCAATGGTGCATCTGTAAAAAATGTGTGAGGGTTTTAGGTGCCAAGCCAAATTTCTTCAGCCTCCTGAGGTTGAAGAGGCTCTATTGCACCTTCTGATCTGTACTTCTCCGCAACTTTGTCCCTGACCTGTTTGGAGAGCTCCTTGGTCTTCATGGTGCCCCTTGCTTGGTGGTGCCCCTTGCTTAGTGGTGTTGCAGACTCTGGGGCATTTCAGAACAGGTGTATATATACTGAGATCATGTGACACTTAGATTGCACGCAGGTGGACTTTATTTAACTAATTATGTGACTTCTGAAGGTAATTGGTTGCACCAGATCTTATTTAGGGGTGTTTCATAGCAAAGGGGGTGAATACATATGCACGCACCACATTTCCGTTATTTTCTTTTTGACTTTTTTGAAACAAGTTATTTTTTTCATTACACTTCACCAATTTGGACTATTTTGTGTATGTCCATTACATGAAATCCAAACAAAAATCCATTTAAATTACAGGTTGTAATGTAACAAAATAGGAAAAAATGCCAAGGGGGATGAATACTTTTGCAAGGCACTGTACCTGAACCACCTATTGAGATGTGCCTTGTGTTAAGTCAATCAGGTGTTAAATGAGGTGAAAAAGAGACTGGAGTGCCACTTTAAATACAGTGTACCTTTAATTAGAGTTTTCTCTACAGACTCAATATAATATGTTGAGAGAACGGGTTCAGAATATTAGAGATCAATTAAAGAAAGCCATCTAAATATATGCATATTCGTCTGTGTTTCAGCACCAATTGGTAGATTTAAAAATACTCAGAACTAGAAAATGTAGGGTTTGTATTTATGAATCATTTAAAAAAAATCTAGTTTGGAGAGCATTATGCACAAAATATATAGGTGAATAAAATATACATTGGTTTGATTCATCCTAATCGTGGAACTGTGATGACAACGGTCCAGGATCCAGGTTTTAACTGCTGTGTGTGGTCTGAGTTCCATAATGATTCAAATAGGCAACACGTCCCAAATTATTGCACAACATTAGCCTAATATGATCCACTATTGCTAGCAACCCTCAGGAACAAACACACGGACGTGACAGAGGAAAAGGTAAACGGAATGGAATGGAGGAATGCAAAAATGTAGGCTACAAATCGAAAGAAACTAACACTAAAGTGACAGTTTTAAATATATATGGGAATTACTGACGGTGGCTCCCGATAGTGGATAATATTTAACATGATACAAAAAAAAAGAAAAAAAAAAAGGAAATAAAAGCCTGGGTATATAATTAAAACATTATTGTGCTCATAAATCAACTCAGTAGGTTCTGCCTTAACCTAATGGATCATCAACTCAGTAGGTTCTGCCTTAACCTAATGGATCATCAACTCAGTAGGTTCTGCCTTAACCTAATGGATCATCAACTCAGTAGGTTCTGCCTTAACCTAATGGATCATCACCTCAGTAGGTTCTGCCTTAACCTAATGGATCATCAACTCAGTAGGTTCTGCCTTAACCTAATGGATCATCAACTCACTCAGTAGGTTCTGCCTTAACCTAATGGATCATCAACTCAGTAGGTTCTGCCTTAACCTAATGGATCATCAACTCAGTAGGTTCTGCCTTAACCTAATGGATCATCAACTCAGTAGGTTCTGCCTTAACCTAATGGATCATCAACTCAGTAGGTTCTGCCTTAACCTAATGGATCATCAACTCAGTAGGTTCTGCCTTAACCTAATGGATCATCAGCTCAGTAGGTTCTGCCTTAACCTAATGGATCATCAACTCAGTAGGTTCTGCCTTAACCTAATGGATCATCAACTCAGTAGGTTATGCCTTAACCTAATGGATCATCAACTCAGTAGGTTATGCCTTAACCTAATGGATCATCAACTCAGTAGGTTCTGCCTTAACCTAATGGATCATCTTCTCAGTAGGTTCTGCCTTAACCTAATGGATCATAAACTCAGTAGGTTCTGCCTTAACCTAATGGATCATCAACTCAGTAGGTTCTGCCTTAACCTAATGGATCATCAACTCAGTAGGTTCTGCCTTAACCTAATGGATCATCAACTCAGTAGGTTCTGCCTTAACCTAATGGATCATCAACTCAGTAGGTTCTGCCTTAACCTAATGGATCATCAACTCAGTAGGTTCTGCCTTAACTTAATGGATCATCAACTCAGTAGGTTCTGCCTTAACCTAATGGATCATCAACTCAGTAGGTTCTGCCTTAACCTAATGGATCATCAACTCAGTAGGTTCTGCCTTAACCTAATGGATCATCAACTCAGTAGGTTCTGCCTTAACCTAATGGATCATCAACTCAGTAGGTTCTGCCTTAACCTAATGGATCATCAACTCAGTAGGTTCTGCCTTAACCTAATGGATCATCAACTCAGTAGGTTCTGCCTTAACCTAATGGATCATCAACTCAGTAGGTTCTGCCTTAACCTAATGGATCATCAACTCAGTAGGTTCTGCCTTAACCTAATGGATCATCAACTCAGTAGGTTCTGCCTTAACCTAATGGATCATCAACTCAGTAGGTTCTGCCTTAACCTAATGGATCATCAACTCAGTAGGTTCTGCCTTAACCTAATGGATCATCAACTCAGTAGGTTCTGCCTTAACCTAATGGATCATCAACTCAGTAGGTTCTGCCTTAACCTAATGGATCATCAACTCAGTAGGTTCTGCCTTAACCTAATGGATCATCAACTCAGTAGGTTCTGCCTTAACCTAATGGATCATCAGCTCAGTAGGTTCTGCCTTAACCTAATGGATCATCAACTCAGTAGGTTCTGCCTTAACCTAATGGATCATCAACTCAGTAGGTTCTGCCTTAACCTAATGGATCATCAACTCAGTAGGTTCTGCCTTAACCTAATGGATCATCAACTCAGTAGGTTCTGCCTTAACCTAATGGATCATCAACTCAGTAGGTTCTGCCTTAACCTAATGGATCATCAACTCAGTAGGTTCTGCCTTAACCTAATGGATCATCAACTCAGTAGGTTCTGCCTTAACCTCTAATGGATCATCAACTCAGTAGGTTCTGCCTTAACCTAATGGATCATCAACTCAGTAGGTTCTGCCTTAACCTAATGGATCATCAACTCAGTAGGTTCTGCCTTAACCTAATGGATCATCAACTCAGTAGGTTCTGCCTTAACCTAATGGATCATCAACTCAGTAGGTTCTGCCTTAACCTAATGGATCATCAACTCAGTAGGTTCTGCCTTAACCTAATGGATCATCAACTCAGTAGGTTCTGCCTTAACCTAATGGATCATCAACTCAGTAGGTTCTGCCTTAACCTAATGGATCATCAACTCAGTAGGTTCTGCCTTAACCTAATGGATCATCAACTCAGTAGGTTCTGCCTTAACCTAATGGATCATCAACTCAGTAGGCTTCTGCCTTAACCTAATGGATCATCAACTCAGTAGGTTCTGCCTTAACCTAATGGATCATCAACTCAGTAGCTTCTGCCTTAACCTAATGGATCATCAACTCAGTAGGTTCTGCCTAACCTAATGGATCATCAACTCAGTAGGTTCTGCCTTAACCTAATGGATCATCAACTCAGTAGGTTCTGCCTTAACCTAATGGATCATCAACTCAGTAGGTTCTGCCTTAACCTAATGGATCATCAACTCAGTAGGTTCTGCCTTAACCTAATGGATCATCAACTCAGTAGGTTCTGCCTTAACCTAATGGATCATCAACTCAGTAGGTTCTGCCTTAACCTAATGGATCATCAACTCAGTAGGTTCTGCCTTAACCTAATGGATCATCAACTCAGTAGGTTCTGCCTTAACCTAATGGATCATCAACTCAGTAGGTTCTGCCTTAACCTAATGGATCATCAACTCAGTAGGTTCTGCCTTAACCTAATGGATCATCAACTCAGTAGGTTCTGCCTTAACCTAATGGATCATCAACTCAGTAGGTTCTGCCTTAACCTAATGGATCATCAACTCAGTAGGTTCTGCCTTAACCTAATGGATCATCAACTCAGTAGGTTCTGTTCTGCCTTAACCTAATGGATCATCAACTCAGTAGGTTCTGCCTTAACCTAATGGATCATCAACTCAGTAGGTTCTGCCTTAACCTAATGGATCATCAACTCAGTAGGTTCTGCCTTAACCTAATGGATCATCAACTCAGTAGGTTCTGCCTTAACCTAATGGATCATCAACTCAGTAGGTTCTGCCTTAACCTAATGGATCATCAACTCAGTAGGTTCTGCCTTAACCTAATGGATCATCAACTCAGTAGGTTCTGCCTTAACCTAATGGATCATCAACTCAGTAGGTTCTGCCTTAACCTAATGGATCATCAACTCAGTAGGTTCTGCCTTAACCTAATGGATCATCAACTCAGTAGGTTCTGCCTTAACCTAATGGATCATCAACTCAGTAGGTTCTGCCTTAACCTAATGGATCATCAACTCAGTAGGTTCTGCCTTAACCTAATGGATCATCAACTCAGTAGGTTCTGCCTTAACCTAATGGATCATCAACTCACAGTAGGTTCTGCCTTAACCTAATGGATCATCAACTCAGTAGGTTCTGCCTTAACCTAATGGATCATCAACTCAGTAGGTTCTGCCTTAACCTAATGGATCATCAACTCAGTAGGTTCTGCCTTAACCTAATGGATCATCAACTCAGTAGGTTCTGCCTTAACCTAATGGATCATCAACTCAGTAGGTTCTGCCTTAACCTAATGGATCATCAACTCAGTAGGTTCTGCCTTAACCTAATGGATCATCAACTCAGTAGGTTCTGCCTTAACCTAATGGATCATCAACTCAGTAGGTTCTGCCTTAACCTAATGGATCATCAACTCAGTAGGCTTCTGCCTTAACCTAATGGATCATCAACTCAGTAGGCTTCTGCCTTAACCTAATGGATCATCAACTCAGTAGGTTCTGCCTTAACCTAATGGATCATCAACTCAGTAGGTTCTGCCTTAA
>CM062482.1:4576935-4741935 GCA_031479575.1 Coregonus ussuriensis | reverse complement strand
GGCTTGAGCAGGGGGACCTTGCGTGCGCTGCAGGATTTTAATCCATGACGGCGTAGTGTGTTACTAATGGTTTTCTTTGAGACTGTGGTCCCAGCTCTCTTCAGGTCATTGACCAGGTCCTGCCGTGTAGTTCTGGGCTGATCCCTCACCTTCCTCATGATCATTGATGCCCCACGAGGTGAGATCTTGCATGGAGCCCCAGACCGAGGGTGATTGAACGTCATCTTGAACTTCTTCCATTTTCTAATAATTGCGTCAACAGTTGTTGCCTTCTCACCAAGCTTCTTGCCTATTGTCCTGTAGCCCATCCCAGCCTTGTGCAGGTCTACAATTGTATCCCTGATGTCCTTACACAGTTCTCTGGTCTTAGTCATTGTGGAGAGGTTGGAGTCTGTTTGATTGAGTGTGTGGACAGGTGTCTTTTATACAGATAACGAGTTCAAACAGGTGCAGTTAATACAGGTAATGAGTGGAGAACAGGAGGGCTTCTTAAAGAAAAACTATGAGGTCTGTGAGAGCCGGAATTCTTACTGGTTGGTAGGTGATCAAATACTTATGTCATGCAATAAAATGCATATTAATTACTTAAAAATCATACAATGTGATTTTCTGGATTTTTGTTTTAGATTCCGTCTCTCACAGTTGAAGTGTACCTATGATAAAAATTACAGACCTCTACATGCTTTGTAAGTAGGAAAACCTGCAAAATCGACAGTGTATCAAATACTTGTTCTCCCCACTGTATATGACTATATTCCTGGGTATTGAGCGAACATGGGTCCTATTGCAAGAACAATCTTATTTTCTGTTTATCAAGACAGAGTATCCTGTCCATAATTTCAAATGAAGACCAAGAGCATCACCTTCCTACAATCTCTTACCTCCTTCCAAGGGCTTTCCCCACGAAGGATGTAATATGCTTCTCCATCATGTTGAATCTGAGAGTGCATCTGAAAATGGCACCCTGTTCCCCAATTAGTGCACTATTTTGAAAAGTGCCCGATGAACCCTGGTCAAAAGTAGTGCACTATATGGAAAATAGGGTGCCATTTAGGATGAAGATATCTCTCGACACATTATCAACACCACAGGCAGGATAACAGCTCCTTACCTTGGGCCCTGGTCTAAAGTAGTGCACTATATAGAGAAAAGAGTGCCATTCTGAATGTAGACTAGGTTTCCAAAGGCATACATCATATTTAAAATAGAAAGGCAGACTTGGAAATGTTAGCACAAGATTAGCACATGTCCAATCTCCTTCCGCCTAAATTGCACCCTACATTGTTCATCCGAGAGAGTCTCAGGACGTTTTTGTCACGGTTTCGGCCGAGGCTGCCTGTCTTCCTTGCTCGGGCAGGCTTCGGCGTTCGTCGTCTCCGGAATACTAGCTGCCACCGTTGCATGTTTCTATGTTCGTTTGCTTTTGTCTGATTGTTGTTACACCTGTTATCGTTTAGTGTAATTAGTGTCCTTTAAGTTCTCGTTGTGTTTGTCTAGTGTTGTGTGTGATTGTTTTACTGTCGTGCCGGTAGGCTGTTATTCTACTGTTTGCTCGGTTGAGCTATTTCTCCATATTGTTTGGAGTGTTTTGTCGCACCTGTTAGTGCGGCCGTTATTTTCGCCTACGTGCGGAGTTTCGCCTCAGGGCGTTTATTTGTGATTGTTTTCGTGTGCATCTACTAAAGTCTGTTGGACTAACGTTCTGCGTCCTGCGCCTGATTCCACCACCACACCCACCTACATCTACCTTGACAGTTTTCTAGAGTCAACAATTTAGTAATTAGAGGGTTATCGAACTGATTCCACCAACAATGACAGCATGACCAACAGGCAGGGTAATGACATCATGACAAACAGGCACGGTAATGACATCATGACCAACAGGCAGGGTAATGACATCATGACAAACAGGCAGGGTAATGACATCATGACAAACAGGCAGGGTAATGACATCATGACAAACAGGCAGGGTAATGACATCATGACCAACAGGCACGGTAATGACATCATGACAAACAGGCACGGTAATGACATCATGACCAATAGGCAGGGTAATGACATCATGACCAACAGGCAGGGTAATGACATCATGACCAACAGGCAGGGTAATGACATCATGACCAACAGGCACGGTAATGACATCATGACCAACAGGTAGGGTTGTGTTGTATTGCTGTGATTGAAAATGCCTCTATGCAGACAATTTTCTTGATTCAGTAATCTATTTTCCCTCAAATAAGATTGAATTGCTTTTGATGATAATCATGACGGAGGACATTCAATACTTTCAAAAACAGACCTATAACCTTTGTAACTGCATAGGTAAAACAATGTAACAATGTTGTATTTCGGTTCCACTGAAAAGTCACATGCCAGAAGAAGGTATTCAATTGTTATCAAGGTTTTATCTTTATTATGGAGGTGAAGTGCCTATATGTGTGTGTGTGTGTGTCTCCCCCTCCGTCTCTCTCTCGCTCCTCTTCTCCCCCTCCTCTTCTCCCCCTCCTCTTCTCCCCCTCCTCTTCTCTCCCTCCTCTTCTCTCCCTCCTCTTCTCTCCCTCCTCTTCTCTCCCTCCTCTTCTCTCTGTCCGTCTCTCTCTCCCTCCGTCTCTCTCTCCCTCCTCTTCTCCCCCTGCTCTTCTCTCCCTCCTTTTCTCCCCCTCCGTCTCTCTCTCTCTCCTCTTCTCTACCTCCGTCTCTCTCTCTCCCTCCTCTTCTCTCCCTCCTCTTCTCCCCCTCCTCTTCTCTCCCTCCTCTTCTCTCCCTCCTCTTCTCTCCCTCCATCTCTATCCCTCCTCTTCTCTCCCTCCGTCTCTCTCTCCCTCCTCTTCTCTTCCTCCTCTTTTCCCCATACTCTTCTCCCCCTCCTCTTCTCCCCCTCCATCTCACTCTCCCTCCTCTTCTCTCCCTCCACCTCTCTCCCCCTTCGTCTCTCTCTCCCTCCTCTTCTCTCCCTCTTCTTCTCCCTCTGTCGCTCTCTCCCTCCTCTTCTCTCCCTCCGTCTCTCTCTCCCTCTGTTCTCTCTCCCTCCTCTTCTCCCCCTCCTCTTCTCTCCCTCCGTCTCTCTCTCTCTCTCCTCTTCTCACCCTCTCTCTCTCTCTCCCTCCTCTTCTCTCCCTCTCTCTCTCTCTCCCTCCTCCTCTTCTCTTTTCTCCCCTACGTCTCTCCCTCCCTCTATTCACCCACCGTCTCTCTCTCTTCTAACCTTTAATAATGTCTCAGTGTGAACTGTTATTGGTCCTTTAATGAAGGCTTAGTGTGAACTGTGATTGGTCCTTTGATTAAAAGAGGAGAATGAGAAAGGGCAGATTCAGGGACACATGAATAGAGGGAGAGAGAGAGTGAGAGAGACAGAGAGAGAGAGAGAGAGAGAGAGAGAGAGAGAGAGAGAGAGAGAGAGAGAGAGAGAGAGAGAGAGAGAGAGAGAGAGAGAGAGAGGGGGAGATAGAGAGAGAGAGAGATAGAGATAGAGAGAGGAGAGAGAGAGGAGAGAGAGGCAGCGAGAGAGAGGGAGATAGAGAGTGAAAGAGGGGAGAGAGAGAGCGAGAGAGAGGGAGGAGAGAGGAGAGAGGAGAGGGATAGAGGGAGGGAGAGAGGAGAGAGGAGAGGGGGATAGGGAGAGAGAGTGAGAGAGAGAGAGAGAGAGAGAGAGAGAGAGGGAGTGGGGAAGAGAGGGGGAAAGAGAGGGAAAGGGGGAAAGGGAGAGAGGGAGAGAGTGGGAGAGAGGTGAGAGAGAGAGGGAGAGAGGGGATAGGAGAGGGGGAGAGGGAGAGCAAGAGGGAGAGAGGGAGAGAGCGAGAGGAGAGAGAGAGAAGAAAAAGAGAGAGCGAGAGAGGGAGGAGAGAGGAGAGAGGAGAGGGAGAGAGGGAGGGAGAGTGGAGAGAGGAGAGGGGGAGAGTGAGAAAGCGAGAGAGAGAGAGAGAGAGAGAGAGAGAGAGAGAGAGAGAGAGAGAGAGAGAGAGAGAGAGAGAGAGAGAGAGAGAGAGAGAGAGAGAGAGAGAGAGAGGGAAGGAAGAGAGGGGGAAAGAGAGGGAAAGGGGGAAAGGGAGAGAGGGAGAGAGTGGGAGAGAGGTGAGAGAGAGAGGGAGAGAGGGGATAGGAGAGGGGGAGAGGGAGAGCAAGAGGGAGAGAGGGAGAGAGCGAGAGGAGAGAGAGAGAAGAAAAAGAGAGAGCGAGAGAGGGAGGAGAGAGGAGAGAGGAGAGGGAGAGAGGGAGGGAGAGTGGAGAGAGGAGAGGGGGAGAGTGAGAAAGCGAGAGAGAGAGAGAGAGAGAGAGAGAGAGAGAGAGAGAGAGAGAGAGAGAGAGAGAGAGAGAGAGAGAGAGAGAGAGGAGAGAGAGAGAGAGAGAGAGAGAGAGAGAGAGAGGGGAAAGAGAGACCGAGAGAGGGAGGAGAGAGGAGAGAGGAGAGACATCATGACGTTGATCAAAGTCAAGTGTCAAATCTATTTAGTTGTAGTGAAACAACATTACATTGCTAAAAGTAAAGGTTCAAATCTATTTAGTTGTAGTGAGACAACATTATGTTGATAAAAGTCAAAGGTCAAATCTATTTAGTTGTAGTGAGACAACATTACGTTGATAAAAGTCAAGGGTCAAATCTATTTAGTTGTAGTGAGACAACATTACGTTGATAAAAGTCAAGGGTCAAATCTATTTAGTTGTAGTGAGACAACATTATGTTGATAAAAGTCAAGGGTCAAATCTGTTTAGTTGTAGTGAGACAACATTATGTTGATAAAAGTCAAAGGTCAAATCAACATTACATTGGCATTTGTTTATATTTATCCACTGACTGCACACCCTTGATTTGAGGAAAAGATGGCATCCAGGCTGGGTTTTTCTTCATTGTGACTCGTGTAGCGATTGAGGGTGGAATAGCCTGAGCCAGGAAATTGAACCTACCTCAACCACCTGTAATAAAGGATCTCTTGTTGGAGGCTGAAGTACATTGTAAAAGTGTAGAAACTCCCGCAGGTTTCAATTTTACCGCTGCATGATTATTCTCAATGTTTTGGTCAGAGATCTTTTCCAAGAGTCCTTTGTAACAGTCACATTCAGTATTCTAACAGAGAAAGGAACAGAAATAGAATTGCCCTTTAAAACAAAAATGGAAATGTAATTCCAGCACAAGACTTTAGTGGTTTCCTGGACTATGGATAATGCATTAAGAAAGAAACCCTGGCATTAGCTGGGAAAAGACAATATTGGCTCATCAGATTCTCATCACACCACATGGTCTAGGAGAATAGAAAATCTATTCAGCAAATATCTGTGAAATTACCATCTCAGACGGAGTTATCTTCTTTTAGACAGGTCTGGGTCCTCCTCCCTGCTAGGCCTGGGTCCTCCTCCCTTCTAGGCCTGGGTCCTCCTCCCTGCTAGGTCTGCTAGGTCTGGGTCCTTCTATATTTTTACTATTTGTATTTGTATTTATTATGTATTTATTATGGATCCCCATTAGTTCCTGCCAAGGCAGCAGCTACTCTTCCTGGGGTTTATTATGGATCCCCATTAGTTCCTGCCAAGGCAGCAGCTACTCTTCCTGGGGTTTATTATGGATCCCCATTAGTTCCTGCCAAGGCAGCAGCTACACTTCCTGGGGTCCAGCAACATTAAGGCAGTTCATACAATTTAAAAACATTACAATACATTCACAGATTTCACAACACACTGTGTGCCCTCAGGCCCCTACTCCACCACTACCACATATCTACAGTACAAAATCCATGTGTACGTGTCTGTATAGAGTGTATGTTATCATGTGTGTATATGTATTTGTCTGTGTCTATGTATGTGTTGCTTCACAGTCCCCGCTGTTCCATAGGTATTTTTTTAAATCAGTTTTTTAAATATCATTCTACTACTTGCATCAGTTACCTGATGTGGAATAGAGTTCCATGTAGTCATGTCTCTATGTAGTACTGTGCGCCTTCCCATAGTCTGTTCTGGACTTGGGGACAGTGAAGAGACCATGCATGTCTTGTGGGGTATACATGGGTGACCGAGCTGTGTGCCAGTAGCTCAAACAGACAGCTCGGTGCACCCAACATGTCAACACCTCTCACAAACACAAGTAGCGATGAAGTCAATCTCTCCTCCACTTTGAGCCAGGAGGGATCGACATGCATATTATTAATATTAGCTCTCTCTGTGTACATCCAAGGGCCAGCCGTGCTGCCCTGTTCTGAGCCAATCGCAATTTTCCTAAGAACCTCTTTATGGCACCTGACCACACAACTGAATAGTAGTCCAGGTGTGACGAAACTAGGGCCTGTAGGACCTGCCTTGTTGATAGTGCTGTTAAGAAGGCAGAGCAAAGCTTTATTATGGACATATTTCTCCCCATCTTAGCTACTGTTGTATCGACATGTTTTGATCATGACAGTTTTACAATCCAGGGTTACTCCAAACAGTTTAGTCACCTCAACTTGCTCAATTTCCACATTATTCATTACAATATTTAGTTGAGGTTTAGGGTTTAGTGAATGATTTGTCTCAAATACAATGCTTTTAGTTTTTAGAAATATTTAGGACTAACTTATTCCTTGCCACCCACTCTGAAAATAACTGCAACTCTTTCCCGTTATTACTGAAGAGGGATTTGACCAAAGCGTCTCTGCGTCAAGTTTCTTCCTCCCTAACTTTGGGTCCAGATCTGCTTTCCTACACAGCTCAAAATAAAAACACTCAAAACACCATCATTGTGTAGTGAAAACCATGAACATTTGTGCACCTAAGCGGAGATCTGGTGTTTGGAGGGTGTTTGAATGTAAACCCAATGTAAGTGTTATGATACACTGAATGCATTTTCAAAACAGAATGGGATTTACTCTGAAATACCGAAAATGGTTCTTCAATCTGAATATTGGTGTTTTTAAAAAGAGTCTTGTGAAAACCATTGTTGGTGTTTCAGTGCATGTACAGTAAAATGCAGCACCAAAACATAAAAAGCATGTTTTGGCAGACTGTCTCTCATACAATCAATGGTTTATAGTGTAAATAACGATTGATGCTGATTTTCTAACAATATTCTAACATTTTGTAGAAGACACTGGGAATGTAATACTCTGCACAGGGTCAACAATGACACTAATTATAGAATACAGTTGCCAGGCCCAGTGTGATATTATAAATGATGTTACAATCAAATTGTTTAGGGCTATGTATAGTGGGGGGAAAAAGTATTTAGTCAGCCAACAATTGTGCATGTTCTCCCACTTAAAAAGATGAGAGAGGCCTGTAATTTTCATCATAGATACACGTCAACTATGACAGACAAATTGAGAAAAAAAAATCCAGAACATCACATTGTAGGATTTTTAATGAATTTATTTGCAAATGATGGTGGAAAATAAAGTATTTGGTCACCTACAAACAAGTAAGATTTCTGGCTCTCACAGACCTGTAACTTCTTCTTTAAGAGGCTCCTCTGTCCTCCACTCGTTACCTGATTTAATGGCACCTGTTTGAACTTGTTATCAGTATAAAAGACACCTGTCCACAACCTCAAACAGTCACACTCCAAACTCCACTATGGCCAAGACCAAAGAGCTGTCAAAGGACACCAGAAACAAAATTGTAGACCTGCACCAGGCTGGGAAGACTGAATCTGCAATAGGTAAGCAGCTTGGTTTGAAGAAATCAACTGTGGGAGCAATTATTAGGTTAGGAAATGGAAGACATACAAGACCACTGATAATCTCCCTCGATCTGGGGCTCCACGCAAGATCTCACCCCGTGGGGTCAAAATGATCACAA
Source organism: Coregonus ussuriensis (assembly GCA_031479575.1). Taxonomy (NCBI): domain Eukaryota; kingdom Metazoa; phylum Chordata; class Actinopteri; order Salmoniformes; family Salmonidae; genus Coregonus; species Coregonus ussuriensis. Next base: position 4,734,177 of record CM062482.1, on the reverse strand, counting down.
GAACGGTGAGAAAAAATCCCAGAACCTCATGGGGGGACCTAGTGAATGACCTGCAGAGAGCTGGGACCAAAGTAACAAAGCCTACCATCAGTAACACACTACGCCGCCAGGGACTCAAATCCTGCAGTGCGAGACGTGTCCCCCTGCTTAAGCCAGTACATGTCCAGGCCCGTCTGAAGTTTGCTAGAGTGCATTTGGATGATCCAGAAGAGGATTGGGAGAATGTCATATGGTCAGATGAAACCAAAATAGAACTTTTTGGTAAAAACTCAACTCGTCGTGTTTGGAGGACAGAGAATGCTGAGTTGCATCCAAAGAACACCATACCTACTGTGAAGCATGCGGGTGGAAACATCATGCTTTGGGGCTGTTTTTCTGCAAAGGGACCAGGACGACTGATCCGTGTAAAGGAAAGAATGAATGGGGCCATGTATCGTGAGATTTTGAGTGAAAACCTCCTTCCATCAGCAAGGGCATTGAAGATGAAACGTGGCTGGGTCTTTCAGCATGACAATGATCCCAAACACACCGCCGAGCAATGAAGGAGTGGCTTCGTAAGAAGTATTTCAAGGTCCTGGAGTGGCCTAGCCAGTCTCCAGATCTCAACCCCATAGCAAATCTTTGGAGGGAGTTGAAAGTCCGTGTTGCCCAGCGACAGCCCCAAAACATCACTGCTCTAGAGGAGATCTGCATGGAGGAATGGGCCAAAATACCAGCAACAGTGTGTGAAAACCTTGTGAAGACTTACAGAAAACGTTTGACCTGTGTCATTGCCAACAAAGGGTATATAACAAAGTATTGAGAAACTTTTGTTATTGACCAAATACTTATTTTCCACCATAATTTGCAAATAAATTCATTAAAAATCCTACAATGTGATTTTCTGGAGAAAAAAAATCTCATTTTGTCTGTCATAGTTGACGTGTACCTATGATGAAAATTACAGGCCTCTCTCATCTTTTTAAGTGGGAGAACTTGCACAATTGGTGGCTGACTAAATACTTTTTTTCCCCACTGTAAGTCATAGCAGGGGTAACGTGTAAAGTGGGCCTTTGTCACTGGTCTTCATATCAGAAGGTGGATGTGTCCCCTGCTTGTCAAAACACTGCTTTTGTCCTCTCAGCCAGTCTTCATGACTAAACTGTTTTGCTGAACCATCCTTGTTACTTCAGCATATGGGGCACGATTCAGACTTGAGATAAGTAGACAACACGTGCTTAATAAAACACGGACTTACGTAAGTCAACCTTTATTAAAGTCCATGTTAAATCAATAGGACTTCCACCTTGATATTTCTGTGCTTTGTTTAGACAGATTAGAAACAGGGGGACACAGAGACACAGAGAAGAACCCACAACGCCCTCCATTTGGCAAATCTGACCATAACTCTATCCTCCTGATTCCTGCTTATAAGCAAAAACTAAAGCAGGAAGCACCAGTGACTTGGTTAATAAAAAAGTGGTCAGATGACGCAGACGCGGACTGTTTTGCTAGCACAGACTGGAATATGTTCCGGGATTCTTCAGATAGCATTGAGGAGTACACCACATCAGTCACTGGCTTCATCAATAAGTGCATCGATAACGTCATCCTAACAGTGGCCGTTGCCGCAGCGGTCTAAGGCACTGCATCTCAGTGCTTGAGGTGTCACTACAGACCCCCTGGTTCGATTCCAGGCTGTAGCTCAACCGGCTGTGATTCAGAGTCCCATAGGGCGGCGAACAATTGGCCCAGCGTTGACCGGTGTAGGCCGTCATTGTAAATAAGAATTTGTTTTCAACTGACTTGCCTAGTTAAATAAAGATGAAATAAATAAAAATAAACATACCCCAAAATAAACATACCCCAACCAGAAGCCATGGATTACAGGCAACATCCGCACTGAGCTAAAGGGTAGAGCTGCCGAAAGCTTATAAGAAATCCCGCTACGCCCTTCGACGAACCATCAAACAGGCAAAGAGTCAATACAGGACTAAGATTTAATCGTACTACACCGGCTCCGACGCTCGTTGGATGTGGCAGGGCTTGAAAACTATTACAGACTACAAAGGGAAGCACAGCCGCGAAATTCCAAGTGACAAAAGCCTACCAGACGAGCTAAATCAATTATATGCTCGCTTCGAGGCAAGCAACACTGAAGCATGCATGAGAGCATTAGCTGTTCCGGATGAGTATGTGATCATGCTCTCCGTAGCCGATGTGAGTAAGACTTTTAAGCAGGTCAACATTCACAAGGCCGCAGGGCCAGACGGATTACCAGGACGTGTACTCCGAGCATGTGCTGACCAACTGGCAAGTGTCTTCACTGACATTTTCTACATGTCCCTGACTGAGTCTGTAATACCAACATCTTTCAAGCAGACCACCATAGTCCCTGTGCCCAAGGACACCCAAGGACACTAATATAACCTGCCTAAATGACTACCGACCCACGTCTGTAGCCATGAAGTGCTTTGAAAGGCTGGTCATGGCTCACATCAACACCATTATCCCAGAAACCCTAGACCCACTCCAATTTGCATACCGCCCCAACAGATCCACAGCTGATGCAATCTCTATTGCACTCCACACTGCCCTTTACCACCTGGACAAGAGGAACACCTATGTGAGAATGCTATTCATTGACTACAGCTTAGCATTCAACACCATAGTGCCCTCAAAGCTCATCACTAAGCTAAGGATCCTGGGACTAAACACATCCCCCTGCAACTGGATCCTGGACTTCCTGACAGGCCGCCCCCAGGTGGTAAGGGTAGGTAACAACACATCTGCCACACTGATCATCAACACAGGGTCATCAACACAGGGGCCCCTCAGGGGTGCATGCTCAGTCCCCTCCTTTACTCCCAAGTCTAGGTCCAAAAGGTTTCTCAACAGGTTCTACCCCCAAGCCATGAGACTCCTGAACAGCTAATCATGGCTACCTGGACTATTTGCATATCCCCCTCTTTTACGCTGCTGCTATTCTGTTTTTACGATTTATGCATATTCACTTTAACTCTACCCACATGTACATATAACCTCAACTACCTCTACTAACCGATGCCCCCGCACATTGACTCTGTACCGGTACCCCCTGTATATAGCCTCCCTACTGTTATTTTATTTTACTGCTGCTCTTTAGCTATTTGCTTTTATTTTATATTTTTCTTTCTTAAAACTGCATTGTTGGTTAAGGGCTTGTAAGTAAGCATTTCACTGTAATGTCTACACCTGTTTTATTCTGCGCATGTGGCAAATATAATTTTATTTTATTTTATTTTATTTGAACTCTTGGGGCCCGACTAGGGGGAAGGAAGATGAGGTGGCTAGTCCGGGCTAATCAGAGCATCTCATATGCATCAGTTATGGCATTTTGAAGAAAGTAAGAGCTAGTTAAGTTAATTTTGTTTTGTTTTAGTTTGTGTGGATCACGCTCGGGTGAAACTTTCCAAAACAATCCAGAAAATAATGCGTCAATGACAACAAAATGTTATTACATTGACGAAGAAAACAGAAAAAGGAATTCACCCAACAAGAACATTTGTTTTGAGTAGCACTCCAGCTGCTAATATTCGCTGTATGCTACAGTCCAAGTCAAAACATCCATTTTGATTTACTGATCGGTTTTCTCGATGCTACCTGTAGTTGGTAATTGACACGTCATTGTTTGCATATTTTGTTGCTCTTGTTTTATATGCAAAATAAGGCCTTTTTTTTTTTTTTTGTTAATACTGCTGGTTTGTTTTTCCCTTCTAGCTTTACGAGCTTTATATGTTGTTCAACGCATCTAAATGGCCATTTTGGCTGCTCTAACACCACATGGTATTGCATCCCACTTTTAACATTCACATTGTTATCGTGTTTCTATATTTGCATACCTTAATTCATGTAATATACATTTTGCATATTGATATTGATATGTTTAATAATTGCAATGTATTAATATTAAAGCAGTTAATAACCTAATTATGCATTCATGTGGTCCTCTGTAGCTCAATTGGTAGAGCATGGCGCTTGTAACGCCAGGGTAGTGGGTTCGATCCCCGGGACCACCCATAGGTAAAAATGTATGCACACATGACTGTCAGTCGCTTTGGATAAAAGCGTCTGCTAAATATTATATTATATTATTGATTGTTATTATTTGCTATTTGTCTCCCTGCAGAAAAACATACATATATACTATGTTACCCACCGGCTGGCCAATCCTAACCACAGCCAATCAAGACCAGGATTAATGCCAACCCAACTGTCAATCATATCATTAACTCAACTGTACTGTGATTCAATCCATCTGAACAGCCTTCCATGCCATGTACCATCAACTGAATATAAAGACTCAGACACATTGGCATAATGGATGACTGGTGGATTGTATTGGGCCCTAGGCTGACGTTTTGTACAAGTTGTGTATAAGTGCTACTGCTAGCATTAGCAGTCATTGCCAGTGTTTTCTTTTCCATGAATGTGAAATACACTTACCAGACAGTTTATTAGGTACACCACCCTGTTCACGGAAAACAGATTGCTCCTGCAGACAGTGAGTCACGTGGCCGTTGCTTGTTATATAAAGCAGGCAGACAGGCATCAAGGCATTCATTTACTGTTCGCTTGAATGTAAGAATGGGCAAAACAAGTGACCTAAGCGACTTGGATCGTGGTATGATCGTCGGTGCCAGGCGCGCCGGATCCAGTATCTCAGAAACGGCCGTCCTCCTGGGCTTTTCACACACGACAGTGTCCAGGGTTTACAGAGAATGGTGTGACAAACAAATACATCCAGTCAGCGGCCGTCCTGGGGGAGAAAACAGCAAGAATCATGCAAGCTAACAGGGTGGCCAGAAACAGACAAATAACGGCACAGTACAACAGTGGTGAACGGCATCTCGGAACACACAACTCATCGATCCTTGTCACAGATGGACTATTGCAAGCAGAAGACCAGATCGGTTTCTACTCCAAATAGCTAAACACAAGAAGAAGTGTCTCCAGTGGGAACGAGTTCACCAACAATGGACAATTTAGGAGTGCAAAAACATTGCCTGGAACATGACAGCAAGTTCAGTTTCCTTGAAGGACCTGCGCAGTCCCCAGACCTCAACCCTATAAAGCATCTTTGGGATGATATGGAACGGGCTGGTCGCAGCAACTGAGTGATGCCATCTCGTCAGCATGGACCACAATCCCAAAATGCTTCCGACACATTGTAGAATTCCCTGAAGAATTCAGGCTTTTCCCTGAGGCAAAGGGGGGTCTGACCAGGTACTAGATGGTTGTACCTAATAAACTAGCCGGTGAGTGTATAATGCCAGTTATTGTTGTGTTGATAATTTGCAAAAAAAAGATAAAGAATTTGAAGCTTCAAAACCATGTCTAGAAAAAGCAATGTTGTACTCATTAATTATTATCCTGGTCAAACTTGTTAATTTGTATTTTCACAAAAATATAGTTTGTCAAATCCTTTGAGTGAAATAATGTACATTTTACCTTTGGGATTTACCAATCACACCATATGTGACCGACTGTCACGTCTCCTCCCGTTGCTCCCCTCCGGCGCTCTGTTTCGCCGGTCTACTGAGCCACCGGTCTGAGCGCACCACCTCGGCAACACAGGAATGGAAACTTAACGCACCCTAATCACCTCCAGCGCACCCAGTCCACCTGTTCCCGTGCTCTCACCAACTTATGATAGACCCCTCGCCCTACCGGAGCGCTATGACGGTAAAACTACTAAATATAGCGGCTTCCTGCTACAGGTTTCCCTATATCTGGCACGTCAGCCTGGGGCATATCCATCTGACCAAGCCAGGATAGCGCTGGTGATTTCGCTACATAAAGAAAAAGGCGCTGGATTGGGCCACGGCAGTCTGGGAAGGAGGTGAGGCCGCGGCGCCTCCGTACTCCACCTTCCTCGCTCGGTTCAGGGTGGTGTTTGATCATCCCAAGCAGGGAAAGGACGGGGGTGAGCGTCTCCTCCATCTAAAACAGGGAGAAGGGCCCGCGTCCGAGTACGCTCTGAGCTTTCGCACGGTGGCGCCGTCTTCCGGCTGGAATGAGCGTGCTCTGCGCACGGCCTTCAGGAGAGGCTTACGGGAGGACATCAAGACGGAACTCGCATGTCATCTTGGTCAAAGACTCCAGCCACCCTAGTTATAGACTGTTCCGCATGGCAAGCGGTACCGGAGCGGCAAGTCTAGGTCCAAGAGGCTTCTAAACAGCTTTTAACCCCAAGCCATAGGTCTCCTGAAAATCTAAACAAATGGCTACCCAGACTATTTGTATTACCCCCCCCCCCCTCTACTAACCAGTGCCCCTGCATATTGACTCTGTACCGGTAGACCCTGTATATAACCTCGCTATTGTTATTTTACTGCTGCTCTTTCATTCTAAATTTCTTTTTTTGGGGGGGGGGTATTCTTTCTTAAAACTGCATTGTTGGTTAAGGGCTTGTAAGTAAGCATTTCACAGTAAGGTCTGCACCTGTTGTATTCGGTGCATGTGACAAATAGCATTTTATTTTATTTTAACATTAGGATTTAACTAGCAATGCAGATGGATATCTGAGATACAAATAATATTACTACACAGATCATAAACGTAACGTTAGCTAGCGGCCAGATAACATTAGCTAGATAGCTAACAGTACACTTTAACTTGAAAATGACTTTCTGACCAAATTTGAAACTTATAATATCTGAAAATGTAGCTAGACTCTAACACGTATACATGGAAGAACGCTTCACAGCAGACTGGAACCCCTTTCACTAAGTAAGACGTCACGTGTTGTTTCCGTGTTGTTTTTCCTACAGCTTACTAGGCCCAAATTGTGTCAAGTCACTCCGGTTCACACTGAGCGTGTGCAATGCCATAAGAATCATCAGTTCTTTCTCGCTCTCTGTCACGGATGCAATCAAACACCAGACTTTTCTCCATCTCCTTCTCATACTCTGCTTCCACCGGGCATTCCACTGATTTGAAAACTCGGTCAACTTCTTCCGTGACAACAACACTGTTGATCACCGTTTCTTCCCGATTACTGTCATCAGAATAATATCTACAATACCTAGTTCAATGAAACTGTTATTACCTAAGTCAGGGATTTCCGATTTATTGATTAGTAGATTTTTATTTTATTAATTAGTTGAATTTAATTGATGAATAGGATTGTCCGATTCATTTTCAGTCACGATCGTCCTCCAGAAAGTAGTCCTTCAGAACTTTTTCCCACTGATCTTTGTCGATAGCGCCTGCTAAATTCAGGGCAGCAATGTTGTTGAGAGCAGTACCTTTTGCAGTTCTCCATAGCTACTATATCTTTCAAAAAAAGCCGCGGTAGAAAGGATTATCCACGGGCTTCCCGAGTGGCTCAGCGGTCTAAGGCACTGCATCACAGTGCTAGAGGCGTCACTATAGCTCCCGGTTCGATCCCGGACTGTGTTGCAGCCGGCCGAGACTGGGAGACGCATGCAGCGGGGCACAATTGGCCCAGCGTCGTCCGGGTTAGGGGAGGGTCTGGCCGGCCAGGATGTCCTTGTCCCATCGCGCTGTGGCATGCCGGGCGAATGCACGCTGACACGGTCGCCAGTTGTACGGTGTTTCCGAAATCATGAATCAGCTGGCATCATTTTTATGGATATATACAAAGAAATGTCAATTGAAAAAAGGTACAACAAAATGAAGTGCAGCTAGTTTGCAGTCTTTCCAGCTTCAGTGGTTGTGTTAGCTGTGTGTTGTTGGCTAGCTCCACTGAACAACAGTGAAGTGAGGAGTGAGCACATTTTCTATACAAAATTGCGCCTCATTAGCTCATTGTTATGGATGTCTCTAAATAAATGTAAATAGAAATCAGCTTAAACAAAAATAAAATGTGTCTGCTTTGCTGTTATTCTGGCTGCAGCTTTTTGAAGTGACTGTAAGTTAGCCGTAGTTGGCTAGCTAGCTAGCAAGGGGTAGGAACGTTGCAAGCCAGTATGACAATGGCACATTTAGACCGAACGACTGGGTCGCATCCATAGATACAGAACAAAAAAGATTGAATGACTGGGTCAAAATATATTTTATATTTAAGATTCTAAAAATAGCCACCCATTGCCTTGATGACAGCTGGGTCATACTGCACACTCTTGGCATTCTCTTAACCAGCTTCACCTGGAATGGTTTTCCAACAGTCTTGAAGGAGTTCCCACATATGCTGAGCACTTGTTGGCTGCTTTTCCTTCACTCTGCCGTCCGACTCGTCCCAAACCATCTCAATTTGGTTGAGGTCGGGGGATTGTGGAGGCCAGGTAATCTAATGCAGCAATCCATCACTCTCCTTCTTGGTAAAATAGCCCTTACACAGCCTGGAGGTTATGTTGGGTCATTGTCCTGTTGAAAAACAAATGATAGTCCCATTGAGCCCAAACCAGATGGGATGGGGTATCGCTGCAAAATACTGTGTTAGTCATGCTGGTTAAGTGTCACCAGCAAAGCACCCACACACAATAACAACCCCTCCTCCATGCTTTACGGTGGGAAATACACATGCGGAGATCATCCGTTCACCCATACCGTGTCTCACAAAGACACGGCGGTTGGAACCAGAAATCTCGAATTCGGACTCCAGACCGAAGGACAAATTTCCACCGGTCTAATGTCCATTGCTCATGTTTCTTGGCCCAAGCAGGTCTCTTCTTCTTTTTGGTGTCTTTTAGTATTGGTTTCTTTGCAGCAATTCGACCACTAGGGCCTGATTCACACAGTTGATGTTGAGATGTGTCTGTTACTTGAACTCTGTGAAGCATTTATTTGGCCTGCAATTTCTGAGGCTGGTATCTCTAATGAACTTATCCTCTGCAGCAGAGGTAACTCTGGGTCTTCCATTCCTGTGGCTTTCCTCATGAGAGCCAGTTTCATCATAGCGCTTGATGGTTTTTGCGACTGCACTTGAAGAAACTTTCAAAGTTCTTGACATTTTCCGGATTGACTGACCTTCATGTCTTAAAGTAATGATGGACTGTAGTTTCTCTTTACTTATTTGAGATGTTCTTGCCATAATATGGACTTGGTCTTTTACCAAATAGGGCTATCTTCTGTATACCCCCCTACCTTGTCACAACACAACTGATTGGCTCAAATGCATTAAGAAGGAAAGAAATTCAACGAATGAACTTTTAAGAAGGCACACCTGTTAATTGAAATGCATTCCAGGTGACTACCTCATGAAGCTGGTTGAGAGAATGCCAAGAGTGTGCAAAGCTGTCATCAAGGCAAAGGGTGGCTATTTGAAGAATCTCAAATATAAAATATATTTTGATTTGTTTAAAATATTAAAAATAAAGAAAAACCCTTGAATGAGTAGGTGTTCTAAAACTTTTGACCGATAGTGTATATCTTGTTGAAGGCTAAAATAGTATGAATAAATTCATCAAAATAAAGTTTTTAATGAAAATATGTCAATCATTATTTGAATATGTTGGTAACCCTTTGTATAAAAGTGATAATGCCCTCAAAGCCGCTTTATGGAGGATATATTGGCATGGTTTGCCGGCCCTCGACTTTGTCTCGGGCCTAACAACACCCGTGCCAATGTATCCTCCAAAACACCGGCTTCTCGGGCATTATCACTTAAGTGCAGCTCTTTTACAATACTGTTTCTATAGAAACAAAGGATATTAGCTTTGTTCGAATACCCATACTAACATACTGTATACTACATACTTAATGAGTACGTACTACATACTATGAGTTCATTTTAGTATACTGTAAATTAACACGATCCTTTCAGTTGAGAGTACTAACGCTTCGCCTGTCTACCGAAGTTGATGCTGTTGCTATGCAACTTCTTGCTAGCTTGTTAACGCAACAAATTACTAGCTAGACATCTTATGACTTCATTAACAATGTCCATTGAGAACGATCAACGACTATACCACTTAGCTAAGATAAGAATGACGTGAATAGTCAAGTCAATAAACGTTGGGTAGCTAGTTAGATAGCATATAGTTCATATACAGGCAAGTTCCATGTATTAGTAGCCAGCTAACGTTAGGTAGCTAGCTAACATACCCGTACATACTGCTGTAACGATATGTTATGCGGTTCGTAAGGCTAGTGTAGCTAACAAATTGTCAGCCGACATAACGTGTAATGTAAAATGTTCTTAACATTTGTCATAATTAGTTAAAGCAATGAACATTTACATTTTGTACTTACATTTTTATCCTCTCGTCGGGCTTCGGCTGCATATCTGAAAATGTTGTGAAGCCACGCCCATTTTTCTGAAGAAAAGTGTACACTTGTTGTATACTTCGAATTTTGGCAAAATGTAATACGACGTCCGGGAACTTTTGACATACTAACTATATCCATACTATGACCAATAAGCATACTACATACTCAATTTACAAAACAAATAGTATGGTTAGTTCGGTATGAGTATTTGAACACAGCTGTTGTCTTGATGCAATATCCGCATCCATTTAGCTCTGCTCAAGGCCAAGCAATCTTTTGTTTTATACTGATTACCAGCGTGATTTTATCACAACAGGAAAGACATATAACAATAACAACAACAACAACAAAACCTTGAGGGATGAAATGAGAAATGTGCTGATTTCAATCATAACATGATCACACAAACCACAGCCACAGAAAATGGAGAAACCCAGCATATTCATCCAATTACAATGTTGTATTTGTTTTGAAACAGTCCTCATACTGTCACTTGCATGGCCACACATGAAAATAGAACAATTAATATTTGAGCAAAGCAAACCAAAAACAACTGTTTCACTTAGTTTATTCCCATAATTTGATTTAGTGCATCAGTTATCATACTTGATTTAGTCCTTAAAATTAATTGAAGTAATTAAGTCATTAACACACAGTGAACCACATAACTGTCTCCTAACAGCATAATTCATGCAGATAAATACAATACAAACCCCTTCTAATCATGACATTTCACAGAACATTTTTCTATAAAAATCCAAAACCAAAACACTATATATACAGTATATTACGAAATGTAGATTCCAATAACCATAAGTGTCTGAAAAGTGAAGTATATTATAGCAATTGAATGTAAGATAATGAGGACTGGGGGTATAGAGAGGACTGGGGGGTATAGAGAGGAGAGACAGAGATGTGAGATGGAGAGGAGAGACAGAGAGGAGAGACGGAGAGGAGAGGATGGAGAGGAGAGGATGGAGAGACGGAGAGGAGAGGATGGAGAGAAGAGGACGGAGAGACGGAGAGGAGAGGACGGAGAGGAGAGGACGGAGAGGAGAGGACGGAGAGACGGAGAGGAGAGGACGGAGAGGAGAGGACGGAGAGGAGAGACGGAGGGGAAAGGAGGGAGAGGAGAGGACGGAGACGAGAGGACGGAGACGAGAGGACGGAGAGAAGAGACGGAGAGGACGGAGAGAAGAGACGGAGAGGAGAGGATGGAGAGAAGAGACGGAGAGGAGAGGATGAAGAGGAGAGGACGGAGAGAAGAGACGGAGAGGAGAGGACGGAGAGAAGAGACGGAGAGGAGAGGATGGAGAGGAGAGGACGGAGAGGAGAGACGGAGAGACGGAGAGGAGAGACGGAGAAGAGAGACGGAGAGGAGAGACAGAGAGGAGAGGACGGAGAGGAGAGGACGGAGAGGAGAGGACGGAGAGGAGAGACGGAGAGACGGAGAGGAGAGGACGGAGAGAAGAGACGGAGAGGAGAGGATGGAGAGGAGAGGACGGAGAGGAGAGACGGAGAGACGGAGAGGAGAGACGGAGAAGAGAGACGGAGAGGAGAGACAGAGAGGAGAGGACAGAGAGGAGAGGACGGAGAGGAGAGGACGGAGAGGAGAGACGGAGAAGAGAGACGGAGAGGAGAGACAGAGAGGAGAGGACGGAGAGGAGAGGACGGAGAGGAGAGACGGAGAGACGGAGAGACGGAGAGGAGAGACGGAGAAGAGAGACGGAGAGGAGAGACGGAGAGATGGAGAGGAGAGACGGAGAAGAGAGACGGAGAGGAGAGACAGAGAGAAGAGGACGGAGAGTAGAGGACGGAGAGGAGAGACGGAGAGACGGAGAAGAGAGACGGAGAGGAGAGACGGAGAGAAGAGACGGAGAGGAGGGGATGGAGAGGAGAGGACGGAGAGGAGAGACGGAGAGACGGAGAGGAGAGGACGGAGAGGAGAGACAGAGAGGAGAGACAGAGAGGAGAGGACGGAGAGGACGGAGAGGACAGAGAGGAGAGGACAGAGAGGAGAGGACGGAGAGGACGGAGAGGAGAGGAGAGGAGAGGACGGAGAGGAGAGGACGAAGAGGAGAGGACGGAGAGGACAGAGAGGACAGAGAGGAGAGGACGGAGAGGAGAGGACGGAGAGGAGAGGACGGAGAGGAGAGGACGGAGAGACGAGGAGAGGACGGAGAGGAGAGACAGAGAGGAGAGGATGGAGAGGACGGAGAGGACAAAGAGGAGAGGACAGAGAGGAGAGGACGGAGAGGACGGAGAGGACGGAGAGGAGAGGACGGAGAAGAGAGACGGAGAGGAGAGACAGAGAGGAGAGGACGGAGAGGAGAGGACGGAGAGGAGAGACAGAGAGGAGAGGATGGAGAGGACGGAGAGGACGAGAGGAGAGGGCGGAGAGGAGAGGACGGAGAGAAGAGACGGAAAGGAGAGGAGAGGACGGAGAGGAGAGACAGAGAGGAGAGGACGGAGAGGACGGAGAGGACGGAGAGGACGGAGAGGACGGAGAGGAGAGGACGGAGAGGAGAGGACGGAGATGAGAGACGGAGAGGAGAGGACGGAGAGAAGAGACGGAGAGGAGAGGAGAGGACGGAGAGGAGAGACAGAGAGGAGAGGACGGAGAGGACGGAGAGGACAGAGAGGAGAGGACAGAGAGGAGAGGACAGAGAGGACGGAGAGGACGGAGAGGACGGAGAGGACGGAGAAGAGAGGACGGAGAGGAGAGACGGAGAGGAGAGGACGGAGAGGAGAGACGGAGAGGAGAGGACGGAGAGGAGAGACGGAGAGGAGAGGATGGAGAGGAGAGGACGTAGAGAAGAGACGGAAAGGAGAGGAGAGGACGGAGAGGAGAGGACAGAGAGGAGAGGACGGAGAGAAGAGACGGAGAGGAGAGGACGGAGAGGACGGAGAGGAGAGGACGGAGAGGAGAGTGAGAGATAAGAGGATGGAGAGGAGAGGACGGAGAGGAGAGGACGGAGAGGAGAGGACGGAGAGGAGAGGACGGAGAGTTTGAACCACTAGTTATTCTACCATCATGAACTTGATTGGGGATGCATTGTAATTGTCTCAGGATTGTCACATGATGAATAGATTTAGGACGAAACATCTTGTTACTTGTTGTAACCAAAAACTAAGATTACTGACCTCAGTATCTCTCTGTAACACAATAATACAGACAGAATCATCTGGCTTTCCAGAATCTTCATAATACGAATTAATGATCACATTAACCCAGCAATTCCTTAAGAACTCTGTAGAATTACATTTCTTAATGCTTCGTTTGAACACCTTAGTTAATTTATGACAAAGCCATTACTCAAGGTGAAGGAAATTAAGAAATTCTCCCATTTTCCTGATGTAAAAAGCAGTAAGTAAAAAAATATATATATTGTCAGTATAACATTACATTTTACATTTTAGTCATTTAGCAGATGCTCTTATCCAGAGCGACTTACAGTTAGTGAGTGCATACATTTTTCATAATGGCCCCCTGTGGGAAATGAACCCACAACCCTGGCGTTGCAAACGCCATGCTCTACCAACTGAGCTACATCCATTATTGAATGTCATCTACATACTTGGCAAAAGCTTTAGCCACCAGGTCAGGTTCTCCTGTTATACTACTAGCATTAGCCACCAGGTCAGGTTCTCCTGTTATACTTCTAGCATTATCCACCAGGACAGGTTATCATGTTGTACTACTAACATTAGCCACCAGGTCAGGTTATCATGTTGTACTACTAGCATTAGCCACCAGGTCATGTTCTCCTGTTGTACTGCTAGCATTAGCCACCAGGTCAGGTTATCATGTTATACTACTAGCATTAGCCACCAGGACAGGTTCAACTGTTATACTACTAGCATTAGCCACCAGGTCAGTTTATCATGTTATACTACTAGGCATTAGCCAAAAAAACCAGGACAGGTTTGTTCTCCTGTTATACTACTAGCATTAGCCACCAGGTCAGGTTATCAGGTTGTACTACTAGCATTAGCCACCAGGTCAGGATCTCCTGTTATACTACTAGCATTAGCCACCAGGTCATGTTCTCCTGTTGTACTACTAGCATTAGCCACCAGGACAGGTTCTCCTGTTATACTACTAGCATTAGCCACTAGGTCAGGTTATCATGTTATACTATTAGCATTAGCCACCAGGACAGGTTCTCCTGTTATACTACTAGCATTAGCCACCAGGACATGTTATCATGTTATACTACTAGCATTAGCTACCAGGACAGGTTATCCTGTTATACTACTAGCATTAGCCACCAGGACAGGTTCTCCTGTTATACTACTAGCATTAGCCACCAGGACAGGTTATCATGTTATACTACTAGCATTAGCCACCAGGACAGGTTCTCCTGTTATACTACTAGCATTAGCCACCAGGACAGGTTATCATGTTATACTACTAGCATTAGCCACCAGGACAGGTTCTCCTGTTATACTACTAGCATTAGCCACCAGGACAGGTTATCATGTTATACTACTAGCATTAGCCACCAGGACAGGTTCTCCTGTTATACTACTAGCATTAGCCACCAGGACAGGTTATCATGTTATACTACTAGCATTAGCTACCAGGACAGGTTATCCTGTTATACTACTAGCATTAGCCACCAGGACAGGTTATCCTGTTATACTACTAGCATTAGCCACGAGGACAGGTTATCCTGTTATACTACTAGCATTAGCTATCAACAGCAGGAGGATGAGGATCAAGCAGCAGGAGGAAGAGCTAGCTGCAGCAGGAGGAACTAGCAGCAGCAGGAGGAGCTAACAGCAGCAGGAGGAGGAGGAGATAGCAGCCGGAGGAGGAGGAGGAGGAGATAGCAGCAGCAGGAGGAGGAAAAGATAGCAGCAGGAGGAGGAGGAGGAGGAGATAGCAGCAGCAGGAGGAAGAGGAGATAGCAGCAGCAGGAGGAGGAGGAGATAGCAGCAGGAGGAGGAGGAGGAGATAGCAGCAGCAGGAGGAGGAGGAGATAGCAGCAGCAGGAGGAGGAGGAGATAGCAGCAGCAGGAGGAGGAGGAGATAGCAGCAGCAGGAGGAGGAGGAGATAGCAGCAGGAGGAGATAGCAGCAGGAGGAGGAGGAGGAGAAAGCAGCAGGAGGAGGAGGAGGAGATAGCAGCAGGAGGAGGAGGAGATAGCAGCAGGAGGAGGAGGAGGAGATAGCAGCAGCAGGAGGAGGAGAAGATAGCAGCAGGAGGAGGAGGAGGAGATAGCAGCAGCAGGAGGAGGAGGAGATAGCAGCAGCAGGAGGAGGAGGAGATAGCAGCAGCAGGAGGAGGAGGAGGAGATAGCAGCAGCAGGAGGAGGAGGAGATAGCAGCAGGAGGAGATAGCAGCAGGAGGAGGAGGAGGAGAAAGCAGCAGGAGGAGGAGGAGGAGATAGCAGCAGGAGGAGGAGGAGGAGATAGCAGCAGGAGGAGGAGGAGGAGATAGCAGTAGCAGGAGGAGGAGGAGATAGCAGGAGGAGGAGGAGGAGGAGATAGCAGCAGCAGGAGGAGGAGGAGATAGCAGCAGCAGGAGGTGGAGGAGATAGTAGCAGCAGGAGGAGGAGGAGGAGATAGCAGCAGCAGGAGGAGGAGGAGATAGCAGCAGGAGGAGGAGGAGGAGATAGCAGCAGCAGGAGGAGGAGGAGATAGCAGCAGCAGGAGGAGGAGGAGATAGCAGCAGGAGGAGGAGGAGGAGATAGCAGCAGGAGGAGGAGGAGGAGATAGCAGCAGCAGGAGGAGGAGGAGATAGCAGCAGGAGGAGGAGGAGGAGATAGCAGCAGCAGGAGGAGGAGGAGATAGCAGCAGCAGGAGGAGGAGGAGATAGCAGCAGGAGGAGGAGGAGGAGATAGCAGCAGGAGGAGATAGCAGCAGTAGGAGGAGGAGGAGATAGCAGCAGGAGGAGATAGCAGCAGGAGGAGGAGGAGGAGAAAGCAGCAGGAGGAGGAGGAGGAGATAGCAGCAGGAGGAGGAGGAGGAGATAGCAGCAGCAGGAGGAGGAGGAGATAGCAGCAGGAGGAAGAGGAGGAGATAGCAGCAGCAGGAGGAGGAGGAGATAGCAGCAGCAGGAGGAGGAGGAGATAGCAGCAGCAGGAGGAGGAGGAGATAGCAGCAGCAGGAGGAGGAGGAGATAGCAGCCGGAGGAGGAGGAGGAGATAGCAGCAGGAGGAGGAGGAGGAGGAGGAGATAGCAGCAGCAGGAGGAGGAGGAGATAGCAGCAGCAGGAGGAGGAGATAGCAGCAGGAGGAGGAGGAGGAGATAGCAGCAGCAGGAGGAGGAGGAGATAGTAGCAGCAGGAGAAGGAGGAGATAGCAGCAGGAGGAGGAGGAGGAGATAGCAGCAGGAGGAGGAGGAGGAGATAGCAGCAGGAGGAGGAGGAGATAGCAGCAGGAGGAGAAGGAGGAGATTGCAGCAGGAGGAGGAGGAGGAGATAGCAGCAGGAGGAGGAGGAGGAGATAGCAGCAGGAGGAGGAGGAGATAGCAGCAGGAGGAGGAGGAGGAGATAGCAGCAGCAGGAGGAGGAGGAGATAGCAGCAGCAGGAGGAGGAGATAGCAGCAGGAGGAGGAGGAGGAGATAGCAGCAGGAGGAGGAGGAGGAGGAGATAGCAGCAGGAGGAGGATGAGGAGATAGCAGCAGCAGGAGGAGGAGGAGATAGCAGCAGGAGGAGGAGGAGGAGATAGCAGCAGGAGGAGGAGGAGGAGATAGCAGCAGCAGGAGGAGGAGGAGATAGCAGCATCAGGAGGAGGAGCTAGCAGCAGCAGGAGGAGGAGATAGCAGCAGGAGGAGCTAGCAGCAGGAGGAGGAGCTAGCAGCAGCAGGAGGAGGAGCTAGCAGCAGGAGGAGGAGGAGATAGCAGCAGGAAGAGGAGCTAGCAGCAGGAGGAGGAGGAGGAGGAGGAGATAGCAGCAGGAGGAGGAGGAGATAGCAGCCAGGAGGATCTAGCAGCAGGAGGAGGATCTAGCAGCAGCAGGAGGAGGAGCTAGCAGCAGGAGGATGAGGAGATAGCAGCAGGAGGAGGAGATAGCAGCAGGAGGAGGAGGAGATAGCAGCAGGAGGAGGAGGAGATAGCAGCAGGAGGAGGAGGAGATAGCAGCAGGAGGAGGAGATAGCAGCAGGAGGAGGAGGAGCTAGCAGCAGCAGGAGGAGGAGCTAGCAGCAGGAGGAGGAGGAGATAGCAGCAGGAGGAGGAGGAGATAGCAGCAGGAGGAGGAGATAGCAGCAGGAGGAGGAGATAGCAGCAGGAGGAGGAGATAGCAGCAGGAGGAGGAGGATATAGCAGCAGGAGGAGGAGCTAGCAGCAGGAGGAGGAGGAGCTAGCAGCAGGAGGAGGAGCTAGCAGCAGGAGGAGGAGCTAGCAGCAGGAGGAGGAGCTAGCAGCAGCATGCTGAATTTGCAAGTGAAAGTAATCAGGGCTTTGAAGACTGGCTGTGATACGCCATTTCAACGTGCCTAATTCTGCCAAACAAGTGGGATGTACATTGAGTCCAAAATGGCAGCCTATTTCTTATACAGTGCACTACTTTTGACCTGGGCCCATAGAGCTGACATTTGGAACATGTTGCCATTTGGGATGCAGCAGTGGAGATAGCAGCTTCGCATATTGCAATTCTCTCCCTTTTCCAGGGTTTTCCTGGAAATATGTGAACGTGTGAAGAGGTATGGAGGCAGATGAATAGAGAGATGTTGACAGGATATTGGAAAACATTACATGAAAGAATCTAAATATGTTAAATACTCTACATATTTTACCAAGCAACAAACATATTGACATAGAAGTGGGTAAGAATAGTGATGTCTATTTTTAAACACCTTAAACATAATCCACTGTTCTCTCACACAACAAAGCACATACAGCATTCTGAATTTCAGTCCCAGCTAACACACAAACATTGTCACAACCTTACAGTAAGGCGGCATTATCGTAGTAAGGAAACATCACTTCGTTAAACCATCTTGGAATGGATTTGGTTGTATAAATATAAAGATTTGGTTGTATAAATAAAACCCAGCAAGCAAGGGAGGGTGAGGCAACACACCAGAGCTAATCAATCCCCCACTGCCCTTTGCGTGTGTGTATGTAAGTGTGTGAGTGTGTGTGTGTGTGTGTGTGTGAGTGTGTGTGTGTGTGTGTTTGTGAGTGTGTGTGAGGTCCTGCGAGCCACAGTCATCTGGTCCTGGAGCACTACCAGACCAAGCAGGGGGGGGGGTGCCCCTAGAGGACTAGACCGGAACAAGCAGCCCAGTGACAGGGCAGATAAACCCTAGAGGACAGTGACAGGGCAGATGCCCCTAGAGGACAGTGACAGGGGAGATGCCCCTAGAGGACAGTGACAGGGCAGATAAACCCTAGAGGACAGTGACAGGGCAGATGCCCCTAGAGGACAGTGACAGGGGAGATGCCCCTAGAGGACAGTGACAGGGCAGATAAACCCTAGAGGACAGTGACAGGGCAGATGCCCTAGAGGACCAGTGACAGGGGAGATGCCCCTAGAGGACCAGTGACAGGGCAGATGCCCCTAGAGGACAGTGACAGGGCAGATGCCCCTAGAGGACAGTGACAGGGCAGATGCCCCTAGAGGACAGTGACAGGGCAGATAAACCCTAGAGGACAGTGACAGGGGAGATGCCCCTAGAGGACAGTGACAGGGCAAATGCCCCTAGAGGACAGTGACAGGGCAGATGCCCTAGAGGACCAGTGACAGGGCAGATGCCCTAGAGGACCAGTGACAGGGCAGATAAACCCTAGAGGACAGTGACAGGGCAGATGCCCCTAGAGGACAGTGACAGGGCAGATGCCCCTAGAGGACAGTGACAGGGCAGATGCCCCTAGAGGACAGTGACAGGGCAGATGCCCCTAGAGGACAGTGACAGGGCAGATAAACCCTAGAGGACAGTGACAGGGGAGATGCCCCTAGAGGACAGTGACAGGGCAGATGCCCCTAGAGGACAGTGACAGGGCAGATAAACCCTAGAGGACAGTGACAGGGCAGATGCCCCTAGAGGACAGTGACAGGGCAGATAAACCCTAGAGGACCAGTGACAGGGCAGATGCCCCTAGAGGACAGTGACAGGGCAGATGCCCCTAGAGGACAGTGACAGGGCAGATGCCCCTAGAGGACCAGTGACAGGGCAGATAAACCCTAGAGGACAGTGACAGGGCAGATGCCCTAGAGGACAGTGACAGGGCAGATGCCCCTAGAGGACAGTGACAGGGCAGATGCCCCTAGAGGACAGTGACAGGGGAGATGCCCCTAGAGGACAGTGACAGGGGAGATGCCCCTAGAGGACAGTGACAGGGGAGATGCCCCTAGAGGACAGTGACAGGGCAGATGCCCCTAGAGGACAGTGACAGGGCAGATGCCCCTAGAGGACCAGTGACAGGGCAGATAAACCCTAGAGGACAGTGACAGGGCAGATGCCCTAGAGGACAGTGACAGGGCAGATGCCCCTAGAGGACAGTGACAGGGCAGATGCCCCTAGAGGACAGTGACAGGGCAGATGCCCTAGAGGACAGTGACAGGGGAGATGCCCCTAGAGGACAGTGACAGGGGAGATGCCCCTAGAGGACAGTGACAGGGCAGATAAACCCTAGAGGACAGTGACAGGGCAGATAAACCCTAGAGGACAGTGACAGGGCAGATGCCCCTAGAGGACAGTGACAGGGCAGATGCCCCTAGAGGACAGTGACAGGGCAGATAAACCCTAGAGGACAGTGACAGGGCAGATGCCCCTAGAGGACAGTGACAGGGCAGATGCCCCTAGAGGACAGTGACAGGGCAGATAAACCCTAGAGGACAGTGACAGGGCAGATGCCCCTAGAGGACAGTGACAGGGCAGATGCCCCTAGACAACCAGGCCAAGTAACTTAGTGACAGGGCAGATTCCCCCCCCCCCCTTCAGTAGGTTGTCTCTGCCACTCTAGAGGGAGGCCAGCATTCTTGGTCTGCCATAATGGAGGCAGCACAGACGTATATTTTCTCTAGAAGGTGGAGTGAGTAAGTAGGTAGGTCTCCTTGCTCATATCATCACTGGTGACAAGGAATGCAGTTTTAGACTGGTCCTGAAGCACTGACCAGGCTCATATGAACGCCTCATAGGAGCAGGAGTCTATCTCCTTTTTCTGAAGTGAGACAGCTTGATGTACATGTACACCCCCTGGACAGGACGCTAGTCTATCTCCTGTTTCTGAAGTGAGGCAGCTTGATGTACAGTACACCCCCTGGACAGGACGCTAGTCTATCTCCTGTTTCTGTAGTGAGACAGCTTGATGTACCAGTACACCCCCTGGACAGGACACTAGTCTATCTCCTGTTTCTGTAGTGAGGCAGCTTGATGTACAAGTAGACCCCCTGGACAGGACGCTAGTCTATCTCCTGTTTCTGAAGTGAGGCAGCTTGATGTACAGTACACCCCCTGGACAGGACACTAGTCTATCTCCTGTTTCTGAAGTGAGGCAGCTTGATGTGCAAGTACAACCCCTGGACAGGACACTAGTCTATCACAGGGCCTTACACACTAAAAATAAAAGGTTCCTGGAGTATCCTTTAGGGGTTCTTCAAATTGAAACTGTTGGGGAACCCCTATAAGTTCTTTGAAGAACCCTTTAAAAGGGTTCTTCAAAGAACCCATTTTAATGGATCCTTGAAGAACCTTTTGAATAACCTTTTGGGGTTTGTTTTTGAACTATCCCCCCTCCCCTATTATTATTAGTAATAATAATAATAATAATAATAATAATAATAATAATAATAATAATAATAATAATAATAATAATAATAATAATAATTTGCATAGCAATAACACAATATTTTAGTTGTCAGTGTTTATTCTGATTTTAGTAGCAAAGCAGAATAAAATATCAAAATATGAGGTAAACTCCCAGCAGAGCCCCAAGTCCAATGGATATATCCTCTGGCGTGTTGATGTTAATGTGTTGATGTTCTCCATATCCATAGTCAGAATGATTGTGCAGTGCATGGTGATCGAACAAGTTTCCTGTTATATTCATCAGAGGTGTAGCGAGGGTGAAGTCTGTGAATCCAAAAAATAGTTATTATACAGATGTTTAACAAAACACAACAGTATTCATACCTTGGTTTATGTGGTAAATGTGAATGAAAAAAAAAAAACGTTTTGATAAAGGTTTTCATTCACATACCTTGTCCATAATGTAGAGGCCTATGGGATATTAATTGACGAGGTAAGGAAGGAGGATGGTAAATGTGATCTGCATAACATACCAATACCAATTGACATACCTTTGTATGCCTCCTCGTCTGTATACCTGCAGACACAGACACACAAGTGAGCAGTTCAGTCATCTGCACCCAATACAGCTAGCCTTCAACATATTCTTATAGCCTACATATTCTTACTTCTTTGTTGATTGATATCCATTGAATTGTGTTCATTTTCTGTTTTAGAAAGATTTGCACAAATATGAAAAGATAGATGGTATCATCATAAAACAATATCAACTTTGATCATATAAGGGACAAACCATACCTTAAATTGAGGAGATCTTTAAATTTTTCAGTTAAGTGTCTGCACCTGCTGTCCTGTCATATTCAAATCCAAATGTTTTCAGTTGGGCAGTTAGGTTCCTGCAAGAACCCCCCACCAACTAAGCAGGTTCCTCGATGAACCACGCCTCCTATGGGGTTCTTGGAAGAACCTTTTGAGGGTAATTTTCAGTGCCAAGAACCCTAAGGTTCTTCGATGAACTTTGAAGATCTAAGAAGAACCCTTGTTGAACCATTCATTTTTAGAGTGTAGCCCCATTCTACTGTACCTTGTTAATGCTGAGTGCCAAGCATGTCCAATTATCAGTCTTTGGTATGACTCGGCCAGTGATCGAACTCCCTTCCAATCTCAGGGCAGACACTCTGAACACAAAATACACAGAGTTGGTTCTCTAGAAGGTGGGCAACTCCAGTTTCCCTGCAACACTAGAGGCCAAGCAGCACAGTGACAGGGCAGATGCACCCACTGCAGAAGGTTGTCTCTGCCACGCATATTGGGAATGGAGGTAGGTAGGTTTCCTCTGCCACACTGGAGGGAGGCCAGTATAGGTTTTTCTTGAGGCTAGAGGGAGTTATACGTTTTCCCTGGTCCTGAAGCCCTGACCAGGCCAAGCAGCTCAGTGGCAGGCCAGATGCCTCGCTGCAGTAGGTGGTCCCTGTCACGCTAGAGGGAGGTACGGTTTTCCAACCACGCTAGAGGGACGTACGGTTTTCCTGCCACGGAAGAAGGAGAAGCAGTTTCTCTCCACACTAGAGAGTGGCCAGTAGGTGATAAGGATTCTCTCCACACTAGAGAGAGGCCAGTAGGTGATAAGGATTCTCTCCACACTAGAGGCCAGTAGGTGATAAGGATTCTCTCCACACTAGAGAGAGGCCAGTAGGTGATAAGGATTCTCTCCACACTAGAGGCCAGTAGGTGATAAGGATTCTCTCCACACTAGAGAGAGGCCAGTAGGTGATAAGGATTCTCTCCACACTAGAGGCCAGTAGGTGATAAGGATTCTCTCCCAGGGGCACTATACCTTATCTCTGCTCTTAGAATAGTGGATGGAGGAGCGCAGGGCCAGGAGTGTTAAGTAAAATATATGTTTTATTCTGATGCAGTTGTTTAAATGGTTGCAGATTATTCATCTGAGATATTTTTCTTTGATTGCTATGTATATATATATATATATATATATATATATATATATATATATATATATATATATAATCACTGTGGTGAAATATGTTAACCAATAGTGAATGAGACGCTTGAGGACCAAAGCCACAGCATGAAGGTCGACATAAAATACACATTGGCCATGCTAATACATTGTAGGTCTGTAAATATATAAAAAAGCGAGTGCATGGGGAGGTAATGCCAGTGGAGGCTGGTGACGGGAAGATAGCTCATGGTTTATATTTGTATATATATATATAGAGAGAGACCTACAATGTGTAGCCTGTGTATTGTATGTTGACTATGTCATGCTGTCGCTGTGGTTTTCAAGTGTCTAATTTACTATTCGTACACATATTTCATAATAATGATTTTGTTCCACAAACTCTATATAATGTAGATATATGTTGTTTATTTGATTTATTGATGCAGGGCTCATCCGATTTGCAAAGATGGCCTGTTCTTTGTAAAGTGGATGGATACCAGATGACCTGTTCTTTGTAAAGTGTATTTATACGAGATGACCGGCTCTTTGTAAAGTGGATGGATACCAGATGACTTGCTCTTTATAAAGTGGATGGTTACCAGATGACCTGTTCTTTGTAACGTGGATGGATACCAGATGACCTGCTCTTTGTAACGTGGATGGATACCAGATGACCTGCTCTTCGTAACGTGGAAGGATACCAGATTACCTGCTCTTTGTAAAGAGGATGGATACCAGATGACCTGTTCTTTGTAAAGAGGATGGTTACCAGATGACCTGCTCTTTGTGAAGTGGATGGATACCAGATGACCTGTTCTTTGTAAAGTGGATGGATACCAGATGACCTGTTCTTTGTAAAGAGGATGGATACCAGATGACCTGTTCTTTGTAAAGAGGATGGTTACCAGATGACCTGCTCTTTGTGAAGAGGATGGATACCAGATTACCTGCTCTTTGTAAAGTGGATGGATACCAGATTACCTCTTCTTTGTAAAGTGGATGGATACCAGATGACCTGCTCTTTGGGAAGTGGATGGATACCAGATGACCTCTTCTTTGTAAAGTGGATGGATACCAGATGACCTGCTCTTTGTAAAGTGGATGGATACCAGATGACCTCTTCTTTGTAAAGTGG
Organism: Coregonus ussuriensis; assembly: GCA_031479575.1. Taxonomy (NCBI): domain Eukaryota; kingdom Metazoa; phylum Chordata; class Actinopteri; order Salmoniformes; family Salmonidae; genus Coregonus; species Coregonus ussuriensis. Next base: position 4,710,180 of record CM062482.1, on the reverse strand, counting down.
ATGGATACCAGATGACCTGCTCTTTGGGAAGTGGATGGATACCAGATGACCTCTTCTTTGTAAAGTGGATGGATACCAGATGAACTGCTCTTTGTAAAGTGGATGGATACCAGATTACCTGTTCTTTGTAAAGTGGATACCAGAGAGGGTCATTTCTATCCACAGTGGCGATCACGTCAGTAGGCGTGTGAAGGACGCCAACGGGGCATGGTTCAAGAGAAACGGGGCATGGTCCAAGAGAAACGGGGCATGGTCCAAGAGAAACGGGGCATGGTCCAAGAGAAACTGGGCATGGTCCAAGAGAAACGGGGCATGGTCCCAGAGAAACGGGGCATGGTCCCAGAGAAACGGGGCATGGTCCAAGAGAAACGGGGCATGGTCCAAGAGAAACGGGGCATGGTCCAAGAGAAACGGGGCATGGTCCAAGAGAAACATCCCCGTTCCAGCTGCTGTAAAGGATCACAACAAGAGCATGAGCGGTGTGGACCTGTCAGACGTGCTGATAGGCTACTACAGTGTTCTCCACAAGACAATGAAATGGTACAGGACAGTGTTCTATCACTTCATCGACATTGCTGTGGTGAATGCATTCATCCTCCAGAAGGAAATGGCTAAGAGCTGTGGTCAGACCCCCATGACACAGCTGGCCTTCAGAGAGCTGCTCGTCCAGGAGCTTACTGACTACGGCACAAAGTCCACTGCAGCACCGTCTGTCCCCTCTAACTCTGTCCACTCTACCTCTGTCCCCTCTAACTCTGTCCCCTCTACCTCTGTCCCCTCTAACTCTGTCTCCTCTAACTCTGTCCCCTCTAACTCTGTCCCCTCTACCTTCTGTCTCCTCTAACTCTGTCCCCTCTAACTCTGTCCCCTGCAGCACCTTCTGTCCCCTCTACCTTCTGTCCCCTGCAGCACCTTCTGTCCCCTCTACCTTCTGTCCCCTCTAACTTCTGTCCCCTCTACCTCTGTCCCCTCTATCTCTGCATCCTCTATCTTCTGTCCCCTCTACCTTCTGTCCCCTCTAACTCTGTCCCCTCTACCTCTGTCCCCTCTAACTCTGTCCCCTCTACCCTCTGTCCCCTCTACCTTCTGTCCCCTCTACCTCTGTCCCCTCTAACTCTGTCCCCTCTAACTCTGTCCCCTCTAACTCTGTCCCCTCTACCTCTGTCCACTCTAACTCTGTACCCACTACTTTCTGTCCCCTCTACCTTCTGTCTCCTCTACCTTCTGTCCCCTCTACCTCTGTCCTCTCTAACTCTGTCCCCTCTAACTCTGTCCCCTCTAACTCTGTCCCCTCTACCTCTGTCCCCTCTAACTCTGTCCCCTCTAACTCTGTCCCCACTACTTTCTGTCCCCTCTACCTTCTGTCCCCTCGACCTTCTGTCTCCTCTACCTCTGTCCCCTCTATCTCTGTCTCCTCTACCTTCTGTCCCCTCTAACTTCTGTCCCCTCTAACTTCTGTCCCCTCTACCTCTGTCCCCTCTATCTCTGTCTCCTCTATCTTCTGTCCCCTCTACCTTCTGTCCCCTCTACCTCTGTCCCCTCTATCTCTGTCTCCTCTACTTTCTGTCCCCTCTACCTTCTGTCCCCTCGACCTTCTGTCTCCTCTACCTCTGTCCCCTCTACCTTCTGTCCCCTCTACCTTCTGTCCCCACTAACTCTGTCCCCTCTAACTCTGTCCCCTCTAACTCTGTCCCCTCTAACTCTGTCCCCACTAACTCTGTCCCCTCTAACTCTGTCCCCACTACCTCTGTCCCCTCTAACTCTGTCCCCTCTAACTCTGTCCCCTCTAACTCTGTCCCCTCTAACTCTGTCCCCTCTACCTTCTGTCCCCTCTACCTCTGTCTCCTCTACCTTCTGTCCCCTCTAACTCTGTCTCCTCTAACTCTGTCCCCTCTAACTCTGTCCCCTCTACCTCTGTCCCCTCTATCTCTGTCCCCTCTAACTCTGTCCCCTCTACCTCTGTCCACTCTAACTCTGTCCCCACTACTTTCTGTCCCCACTACCTTCTGTCCCCACTACCTCTGTCCCCTCTACCTCTGTCCCCTCTACCTTCTGTCCCCTCTAACTCTGTCCCCTCTAACTCTGTCCCCTCTACCTTCTGTCTCCTCTACCTTCTGTCCCCTCTAACTCTGTCTCCTCTAACTCTGTCCCCTCTAACTCTGTCCCCTCTACCTCTGTCCCCTCTATCTCTGTCCCCTCTAACTCTGTCCCCTCTACCTCTGTCCACTCTAACTCTGTCCCCACTACTTTCTGTCCCCACTACCTTCTGTCCCCACTACCTCTGTCCCCTCTACCTCTGTCCCCTCTACCTTCTGTCCCCTCTAACTCTGTCCCCTCTATCTCTGTCTCCTCTACCTTCTGTCCCCTCTACCTTCTGTCCCCTCTAACTCTGTCCCCTCTAACTCTGTCCCCTCTACCTTCTGTCTCCTCTACCTCTGTCCCCTCTAACTCTGTCCTCTCTACCTCTGTCCCCTCTAACTCTGTCCTCTCTACCTCTGTCCCCTCTAACTCTGTCCCCTCTAACTCTGTCCCCTCTAACTCTGTCCCCTCTAACTCTGTCCCCTCTAACTCTGTCCCCTCTACCTCTGTCCCCTCTAACTCTGTCCTCTCTACCTCTGTCCCCTCTAACTCTGTCCCCTCTAACTCTGTCCTCTCTAACTCTGTCCCCTCTAACTCTGTCCCCTCTACCTCTGTCCCCACTACTCCTGCCACCACTACTCCTGTCACCAGTGAACACACCAGTGGTGTTCACCTGCCAAAATACATAACTGCAGACAGAGGCCCGTGTAGCTCAGTTGGTAGAGCATGGTGCTTGCAACGCAAGGGTTGTGGGTTCGATTCCCATGGGGGCCAGTGTGAAAAAATAAAAAAAAGTATGTATGCACTCACTAACTGTAAGTCGCTCTGGATAAGAGCGTCTGCTAAATGTCTAAAATGTCAAATGAAATGAATGTGCCTCAGGGCCATGGAGGCGTCGTTGTAATCTGTGTCACAAGAAATCTCCCTGCACTACTTGTTCTGTTACCCTCTGATTTACAGCAGAAAGAGACTGCTATGGGACTTGGCATCAGGAGCTGCTTTACAGCAGAAAGAGACTGCTATGGGGCTTGGCATCAGGAGCTGCTTTACAGCAGAAAGAGACTGCTATGGGACTTGGCATCAGGAGCTGCTTTACAGCAGAAAGAGACTGCTATGGGACTTGGCATCAGGAGCTGCTTTACAGCAGAAAGAGACTGCTATGGGACTTGGCATCAGGAGCTGCTTTACAGCAGAAAGAGACTGCTTTGGGACTTGGCATCAGGAGCTGCTTTACAGCAGAAAGAGGCTGCTATGGGACTTGGCATCAGGAGCTGCTTTACAGCAGAAAGAGACTGCTATGGGACTTGGCATCAGGAGCTGCTTTACAGCAGAAAGAGACTGCTATGGGACTTGGCATCAGGAGCTGCTTTACAGCAGAAAGAGACTGCTATGGGACTTGGCATCAGGAGCTGCTTTACAGCAGAAAGAGGCTGCAATGTGACTTGGCATCAGGAGCTGCTTTACAGCAGAAAGAGGCTGCTATGGGACTTGGCATCAGGAGCTGCTTTACAGCAGAAAGAGACTGCTATGGGACTTGGCATCAGGAGCTGCTTTACAGCAGAAAGAGACTGCTATGGGACTTGGCATCAGGAGCTGCTTTACAGCAGAAAGAGACTGCTATGGGACTTGGCATCAGGAGCTGCTTTACAGCAGAAAGAGACTGCTATGGGACTTGGCATCAGGAGCTGCTTTACAGCAGAAAGAGACTGCTATGGGACTTGGCATCAGGAGCTGCTTTACAGCAGAAAGAGACCGCTATGGGACTTGGCATCAGGAGCTGCTTTACAGCAGAAAGAGACTGCTATGGGACTTGGCATCAGGAGCTGCTTTACAGCAGAAAGAGGCTGCAATGTGACTTGGCATCAGGAGCTGCTTTACAGCAGAAAGAGGCTGCTATGGGACTTGGCATCAGGAGCTGCTTTACAGCAGAAAGAGACTGCTATGGGACTTGGCATCAGGAGCTGCTTTACAGCAGAAAGAGACTGCTATGGGACTTGGCATCAGGAGCTGCTTTACAGCAGAAAGAGACTGCTATGGGACTTGGCATCAGGAGCTGCTTTACAGCAGAAAGAGACTGCTATGGGACTTGGCATCAGGAGCTGCTTTACAGCAGAAAGAGACTGCTATGGGACTTGGCATCAGGAGCTGCTTTACAGCAGAAAGAGACCGCTATGGGACTTGGCATCAGGAGCTGCTTTACAGCAGAAAGAGACTGCTATGGGACTTGGCATCAGGAGCTGCTTTACAGCAGAAAGAGACCGCTATGGGACTTGGCATCAGGAGCTGCTTTACAGCAGAAAGAGACTGCTATGGGACTTGGCATCAGGAGCTGCTTTACAGCAGAAAGAGACTGCTATGGGACTTGGCATCAGGAGCTGCTTTACAGCAGAAAGAGACTGCTATGGGACTTGGCATCAGGAGCTGCTTTACAGCAGAAACAGACTGCTATGGGACTTGGCATCAGGAGCTGCTTTACAGCAGAAATAGACTGCTATGGGACTTGGCATCAGGAGCTGCTTTACAGCAGAAAGAGACTGCTATGGGACTTGGCATCAGGAGCTGCTTTACAGCAGAAAGAGACTGCTATGGGACTTGGCATCAGGAGCTGCTTTACAGCAGAAAGAGACTGCTATGGGACTTGGCATCAGGAGCTGCTTTACAGCAGTAAGAGACTGCTATGGGACTTGGCATCAGGAGCTGCTTTACAGCAGAAAGAGACTGCTATGGGACTTGGCATCAGGAGCTGCTTTACAGCAGAAAGAGACTGCTATGGGACTTGGCATCAGGAGCTGCTTTACAGCAGAAAGAGACTGCTATGGGACTTGGCATCAGGAGCTGCTTTACAGCAGAAAGAGACTGCTATGGGACTTGGCATCAGGAGCTGCTTTACAGCAGAAAGAGACTGCTATGGGACTTGGCATCAGGAGCTGCTTTACAGCAGAAAGAGACTGCTATGGGACTTGGCATCAGGAGCTGCTTTACAGCAGAAAGAGACTGCTATGGGACTTGGCATCAGGAGCTGCTTTACAGCAGAAAGAGACTGCTATGGGACTTGGCATCAGGAGCTGCTTTACAGCAGAAAGAGACTGCTATGGGACTTGGCATCAGGAGCTGCTTTACAGCAGAAAGAGACTGCTATGGGACTTGGCATCAGGAGCTGCTTTACAGCAGAAAGAGACTGCTATGGGACTTGGCATCAGGAGCTGCTTTACAGCAGAAAGAGACTGCTATGGGACTTGGCATCAGGAGCTGCTTTACAGCAGAAAGAGACTGCTATGGGACTTGGCATCAGGAGCTGCTTTACAGCAGAAAGAGACTGCTATGGGACTTGGCATCAGGAGCTGCTTTACAGCAGAAAGAGACTGCTATGGGACTTGGCATCAGGAGCTGCTTTACAGCAGAAAGAGACTGCTATGGGACTTGGCATCAGGAGCTGCTTTACAGCAGAAAGAGGCTGCTATGGGACTTGGCATCAGGAGCTGCTTTACAGCAGAAAGAGACTGCTATGGGACTTGGCATCAGGAGCTGCTTTACAGCAGAAAGAGACTGCTATGGGACTTGGCATCAGCAGCACAATGTTTTGTAGAGGACTGAGGGTGTTCTAAATACTGTCATTGTAAATACTATATATATATATATATATTTTATTTTACTTTGTGTGTGGTTTGTGGTGTGTTCACTTATGACATTAGATCAGTGTTGGCTGCTAACTTGGCCCTTATCTTAAATAGTTCACTTCTGCGTTGGGAGGCATTGGATCAGTATTCTCGTCGCGTCTCCTGTTAGTACCTTTTATGTAGGGAAGCTAATGATCCATCATGTATGACATTACTGGGAGATTGTAAACTTGTATTTTTTATTACCATAGCATTTTTGTGTGTTCTCTATAGTTATGTACTTGAAAATGTGTCAATTCCACTTGGAGGCCACTTCGGTACATTTGGGCAAACTCGTGAGGGACACCTGGGTGACGTCATACTAAATGTTATGTAGCTTCCTCATTCCTAAAGGTACCCGTCTGAAACTTTGCACATACACTGTTGCCCTCTTGTGGACAACATCTAAATTACCGTCAGCTTCCTATCTGAATGTACGGCTTTTTCTATTTCATGTCAAAGATGATGCAACAAAAATAAAAATAGAAAACGTGTGTTTTTATGTTTGTTTTATCTTTTACCAGATCTATTGTGTTATGTTCTCCTTCATCAATGTCACATTCCCTCAAACTTCAAAGTGTTTCCTTTCAAATATTACCAAGAACATGCATATCCTTGCTTCAGGTCCTGAGCTACAGGAAGTTAGATTTGGGTTTGTCATTTTAGGAGGAAATTGAAAAGAAGGGTCTGATCCTTAAGAGGTTAAAATGTCCTCTCTCTGAATATTTTTCCTACGTGGAGAAATTTCTACAAGAAATGATTAGATTACAGTTATTTACAGTGGGGAGAACAAGTATTTGATACGCTGCCGATTTTGCAGGTTTTCCTACTTACAAAGCATGTAGAGGTCTGTAATTTTTATCATAGGTACACTTGAACTGCGAGAGACGGAATCTAAAAGTAAAATCCAGAAAAACACATTGTATGATTTTTAAGTAATTAATTTGCATTTTATTGCATGACATAAGTATTTGATCACCTACCAACCAGTAAGAATTCCGTCTCTCACAGACCTGTTAGTTTTTCTTTAAGAAGCCACCCTGTTCTCCACTCATTACCTGTATTAACTGGACCTGTTTGAACTTGTTACCTGTATAAAAGACACCTGTCCACACACTCAATCAAACAGACTCCAACCTCTCCACAATGGCCAAGACCAGAGAGCTGTGTAAGGACATCAGCGATAAAATTGTAGACCTGCACAAGGCTGGGATGGGCTACAGGACAATAAGCAAGCAGCTTGGTGAGAAGGCAACAACTGTTGGCGCAATTATTAGAAAATGGAAGAAGTTCAAGATGACGGTCAATCACCCTCGGTCTGGGGCTCCATGCAAGATCTCATCTTGTGGGGCATCAATGATCATGAGGAAGGTGAGGGATCAGCCCAGAACTACATGGCAGGACCTGGTCAATGACCTGAAGAGAGCTGGGACCACAGTCTCAAAGAAAACCATAAGTAACACACTACGCCGTCATGGATTAAAATCCTGCAGCACACACAAGGTCCCCCTGCTCAAGCCAGCGCATGTCCAGGCCCGTCTGAAGTTTGCCAATGACCATCTGGATGATCCACGAGGAGGAATGGGAGAAGGCCATGTGGTCTGATGAGACAAAAATAGAGCTTTTTGGTCTAAACTCCACTCGCCGTGTTTGGAGGAAGAAGAAGGATGAGTACAACCCGAAGAACACCATCCCAACCGTGAAGCATGGAGGTGGAAACATCATTCTTTGGGGATGCTTTTCTGCAAAGGGGACAGGACGACTGCACCGTATTGAGGGGAGGATGTATCGCGAGATCTTGGCCAACAACCTCCTTCCCTCAGTAAGAACATTGAAGATGGGTCGTGGCTGGGTCTTCCAGCATGACAACGACCCGAAACACACAGCCAAGGCAACTAAGGAGTGGCTCCGTAAGAAGCATCTCAAGGTCCTGGTGTGGCCTAGCCAGTCTCCAGACCTGAACCCAATAGAACATCTTTGGAGGGAGCTGAAAGTCCCTATTGCCCAGCGACAGCCCCGAAACCTGAAGGATCTGGAGAAGGTCTGTATGGAGGAGTGGGCCAAAATCCCTGCTGCAGTGTGTGTGCAAACCTGGTCAAGACCTACAGGAAACGTATGATCTCTGTAATTGCAAACAAAGGTTTCTGTACCAAATATTTAGTTCTGCTTTTCTGATGTATCAAATACTTATGTCATGCAATAAAATGCAAATTAATTACTTAAAAATAATACAATGTGATTTTCTGGATTTTTGTTTTAGTTTCCGTCTCTCACAGTTGAATTGTACCTATGATATAAATTACAGACCTCTACATGCTTTGTAAGTAGGAAAACCTGCAAAATCGGCAGTGTATCAAATACTTGTTCTCCCCACTGTATATGTTGGAAGTCAGCAACATATGAAGGGAAACAGAGCATAAGATAACTGCTGCCACAGACATGCCCCGGCCTCAAGCCTTCTCAAGACATCCATCTCTTTCTCTTCTACTTGTTGTTTGCTTTTGATTCGTGACAGTCTCCTCTTACTCCCACACTGGTGTGAGGCGGCGCAAACGGCGAGGAGCCCAGCTGAGCCTGGGGGAAGAGAGAGGGAGAGAAGGAGGGGAGGATAGGAGATGGCTTGGTGTGAATCGTGCGGTAGATGAGTGTGGCTTTGTGGAGGGGATCTGGGGAGAAGGAGGAGGAGGAGGAGGAGGAGGAGAGATGGAGGAGGAGGAGGAGGGGAGCAGGGCATGGAATCTGACTGACGTAAGGCAATGACCTACCTCAGTGGAATGTCCTATTACCGTAATGTAAGGCAATGACCGAACTGTGTGGGCAGAACTGAAAAAGCGTGTGCAAGCAAGGAGGCCTACAGACCTGACTCAGTTACACCAGCTCTGTCAGGAGGAATGGGCCAAAATTCACACAACTTATTGTGGGAAGCTTGTGGAAGGCGACCCGAAACGTTTGACCCAAGTTAAACAATTTAAAGGCAATGCTACCAAATACTACTTGAGTGTATGTAAACTCCTGACCCACTGGGAATGTGATGAAAGAAATAAAAGCTGAAATAAATAATTCTCTCTACTATTATTCTGACATTCCACATTCTTAAAATAAAGTGGTGATACTAACTGACCTAAAACAGGGAATTTTTACTAGGATTAAATGTCAGGAATTGTGAAAAACTGAGTTTAAATGTATTTGGCTAAGGTGTATGTAAACTTCTGACTTCAACTGTAAAAACATTCACATTATGACTAACCATTTATCTTGCAGTAAGGTATGTTTTTTAGTGAGAGAACAAGCAAATGTGACATACTAGGTTCGATGCCGGGACGTTATCCGGGAAGCTAACGCAAGTCTTCAGGTCTAAGACGAGGTTGCTCATCACACAAGCTTGCGTCACAGAACCCCCTCGGTTAGTCAGTTGTTGCCGAGTATTTTCAGGTTTGTCTAGCCAGCAGCCCAGATGTCACTGAAGGTAAAACATTCTCAGAAATGATGTTCATCGATTTCAAAGGCAGCAGCTGTTTTATGTACAAATGTTTCTCCTTTAATAATAATAATATAATATGCCATTTAGCAGACGCTTTTATCCAAAGCAACTTACAGTCATGCGTGCATATATTTTTGTGTATGGGTGGTCCCGGGGATCGAACCCACTACCTTGGCGTTACAAGCGCCGTGCTCTACCAGCTGAGCTACAGAGGACCGCTTTACTCAGGCACTTCTTTCAGGATTAAAACCTTCTAGGTGTATGACTTGTCCCAGTGGTTTACTTTGAAGAGCCTATTTGAATGACAAAAAGTGTTGGCAAACACACTGTGTAATTACTAGGCGCTAAGCAGATCATGGAAGCCAAAACACAAAGGAAGGAAATGACAGTTTACATCATCTTGTCAAGGAGATGATCAGAGGAAAGACGATTATGTTATAAGGACTGAAACCTGTCATAGATATGATTATGTTACAAGGACTGAAACCTGTCATAGATACGATTATGTTACAAGGACTGAAACCTGTCATATATACGATTATGTTACAAGGACTGAAACCTGTCATAGATACGATTATGTTACAAGGACTGAAACCTGTCATAGATATGATTATGTTACAAGGACTGAAACCTGTCATAGATACGATTGTGTTACAAGGACTGAAACCTGTCATAGATACGATTATGTTACAAGGACTGAAACCTGTCATAGATACGATTATGTTACAAGGACTGAAACCTGTCATAGATACGATTATGTTACAAGGACTGAAACCTGTCATAGATACGATTATGTTACAAGGACTGAAACCTGTCATAGATACGATTATGTTACAAGGACTGAAACCTGTCATAGATACGATTATGTTACAAGGACTGAAACCTGTCATAGATACGATTATGTTACAAGGACTGAAACCTGTCATAGATACGATTATGTTACAAGGACTGAAACCTGTCATAGATACGATTATGTTACAAGGACTGAAACCTGTCATAGATACGTGTCACGCCCTGGCTCTGGGGACACTTGTATGTTGAGCCAGGGTGTGAGTTTCCTTTGGGTATTCTAGTTTTTGTATATCTATGTTGGCCAGGGTGGCTCCCAATCAGAGACGGCTGTAGCTCGTTGTCTCTGATTGGGAGTCATACTTAGGTAGCCGTTAGGCATTCATTGGGTGTGGTTTCTTGTTCCGTGTTGGTTCATGTATGTAACCAGGGACGTCACGTTTTCGTTTTGTTGTTTTGTTCGTGTGTTCATTCAAATAAAATAAAATGTTCGCATTCCACGCTGCGCCTTGGTCCTCCTCTGTTCCCGACGAGCGTGACAATACGACTATGTTACAATGACAGAATGAAACCTGTCATAGATACGATTATGTTACAAGGACTGAAACCTGTCATAGATACGATTATGTTACAAGGACTGAAACCTGTCATAGATAGGATTATGTTACAATGACAGAATGAAACCTGTCATAGATACGATTATCTTACAAGGACTGAAACCTGTCATCGATACGACTACGTTACAAGGACTGACTGAAACCTGTCACAGATATGACTTTTGGACATATAGTAAATAGACATATAGCCATTTCGGACGCAGGCCTTAGTCCCTCGGCCTCTCCACTAATAACATATTTCATGTTGCAGAATCCTGCAGGGAGCATCTCAATCATTTTAATGAACTAACTCATTTTCATGATCAGCTTCAATGGGGCTTTAACACACATGGGTTCTAGTGTGGGGCCTGAACTCACATGGGTTCTAGTGTGGGTCCTGAACTCACATGGGTTCTAGTGTGGGTCCTGAACTCACATGGGTTCTAGTGTGGGGGCTGTATTGCTCAGCACTTGGTGCTCCACTGTGTGAAAGCTTTGGATGCAGTGGATATTTTGTGGCTTTTCTGTACAATATATCTCTTTAATAACCCTCTTTCTAAAAACGGAGTTGATGTTCATTATGCAATGTTTAATTTACATTAACATTTTAGTCATTTAGCGGATGCTCCTAACCAGAGAGACTTTCAGTCCTCAAATATCCTAATTTCACTTTGATTTCTGGTGCAAAAGGGTTGTCAGGGAGGTTACTCATTATGAATGCTTAGTCTTAGATTAGGAGCGGGGGGGCTGAACTGACATAAAGCATCTGGGATAGATAGGCTTAATTTAGGAGTGGAAATTAATGCAGTTGTCACGACTTCCGCCGAGGCTGCCCCCCCCTCCTGGTTCGGGCAGGCATCGGCGTTCGTCGTCACAGGAGTACTAGCTACTGCCGATCCCATTCTCATCACTCCACTTGTCATGTCTTGTCAATCACACACACCTGGTGCTCATTCCCCTAATTAGTATGTGTATAAGTGTTCCCTCTGTTCCCCTTGTCTTTGTGAGTGATTGTTTGTCGTGAGAGCGTGTTTCACATTTCACTGTGTTTATGCCAAGGTGGATGTTTTCCCTTGTACAGTTTCGTTATGACGCTTTGGGGCGTTTGATTTTATGCAAACGGATTAAACTCTGGACTTCGGAATTTTACCTCCTGGTCACCTGACTCCTTCTTTCACACCTCGTCACAGCTCAGTCTACGCCGGAGAACACCTCAGCAAACACACCCTGCATCCAGTAAGGCTGCAGCAACCTGCAATAAAGTTTCTTCTTCTATTCTAATGCACTGTAGTGTGTTGCATTTCTACATCAGTTCTAGCATGAAAGTATACTTACCGTAATCCTTTTTTGATAATAAATATAAAAATAAAAAATTCTGAGTAAGTTTCCTCAAACCCTCTTATCCAGAACAACTTTAGAGTCAGGGCATTCAGCTGAGGTAAAAACAACCACATATCATAGTCATCGCAAGTAAAAAAAACTTCTTTAAACCTCTTTCCCAATGCAAGACTCCCCTCTGCTCACCCTTTTCCTAGCCTTGACCTTGATGTGCCCATCATGGAGAAAAAGTAATTTGGCCCCATCACTATGTCTGATGAAATAAGAGTTTCCCCGCTCCTCTCCACGGGTGTCCCAGTGTTGCTCCGTCAACACATCACATCACAACACACACACACACACACACACACACACACACACACACACACACACACACACACACACACAGACGTAAACACACAGCTCTCTTTCACAACACAGACATCTCACTGGGCTTCTAATCTTCTTTGTGGTGTTTCAACACAATCCTCCTCCTCACCCCTCCTCTTCACATACAGATGCCTGGGTCTGTGTGTGTGTGTTTGTGTGTGTGTGTGTGTGTGTGTGTGTGTCTCTCTCTCTCTGTCTGTGTTGGATACCCACAGCCATCTCACAAAGCATCTTAGCTTCACATCCAGAATGGAATCAACACCCTGATGGGAATTGATGAGAGGAAATCCTATTTTATTGCCTCCCATTCAGACACATTCATAAGATATATTTGACCACACAGCTAAATCTCTTCAAGCTTGGTGATTGTGAACACAGAAAAATATGTTAAGACCTTCACAATGTATTTTTTACTTTAATATATTCTTGGTGGTTCTATCTAGTGTTAGGTTAGAAGTCAATATGGATCTCTCACCACCTTACCGGCCATAGCAAGTGTTTAAAGGTAAAGCAGTACATATATTGATAGTTTTGTTTTCATGCCCTTGAATGTGAATTAAAAGTTCATTTTATTTCTTCATTAAGGAACCAGACAGCTGTTCCTATCTGTTCCCAACCTTAGCCCTGCCTGCCATGAAACACGTCTTCTGGGTGGAGCTCAAGGCACTGTGAAACACGTCTTATGGGTGGAGCTCAAGGCACTGTGAAACACGTCTTATGGGTGGAGCTCAAGGCACTGTGAAACACGTCTTATGGGTGGAGCTCAAGGCACTGTGAAACACGTCTTATGGGTGGAGCTCAAGGCACTGTGAAACACGTCTTATGGGTGGAGCTCAAGGCACTGTGAAACACGTCTTATGGGTGGAGCTCAAGGCACTGTGAAACACGTCTTATGGGTGGAGCTCAAGGCACTGTGAAACACGTCTTATGGGTGGAGCTCAAGGCACTGTGAAACACGTCTTATGGGTGGAGCTCAAGGCACTGTGAAACACGTCTTATGGGTGGAGCTCAAGGTAGTTTGAAGCAGCAATATGCTGAGGGGATTACAACTCATCGATTAGCATTTCATTTTTGTGTGAAAAAGTCAGTCAGAATTGAATGCAGTAACAGAAACCCTCCAAAGCCACTTCAATTAAATACAACAGTTGGATTACGTTTCAATCTTCAGTCAGCCCCAGAATGTGCCCGATTTCAAAGTAAGAAGTGGCTGTAACCTTTGCCCCAATTCAATGAATTGGAGATTTAAAAAAACCCCGCAAAAACATACCTGTGCTTAGAAAAAAAAGTTGAAACATTCTATGTGATTCCCACGGCGTGGTTTTGAAATGATTGAATTTGGGCTTTGTGGTTCTCACACACTGACTTTATACTAAAGCTCTGTAAAACACACGTGATGGCCTCATGCCTCAATCTCAACCCTGGTATTCATTTCTATTTCACAAGATATTACATTATATTTTCATCTTCTTTTGACAGCTTATTTATTCAAAGCATTCAGTGATTACATAGCAAATTACAGAGCAACAGGTGTTTGTCTTAATTTAATCAATGTCATAACATGTATACTGAACAAAAATATAACAACGCAACATGTGACAATTTCAACGATTTTACAGAGTTACAGTTCATATTAGGAAATCTGTCAATTGAAATAAATCCATTAGGCCCCAATCTGTGGATTGTACATGATTGGGCAGGGGCTCAGCCATGGGTGGGCCTGGGAGGGAAAAGGCCCACTCACTGGGGAGCCAGGCCCAGCCAATCAGAATGAGTTTTTTTCGACACAAAACAGCGTTATTACAGACAGAAATACTCCTCAGTTTCATCAGCTGTCCAGGTGGCTGGTCTCAGACGATCCTGCAGGTGAAGAAGCCGGATGGGGAGGTCCTGGGCTGGCGTGGTTACACGTGGTCTGCGGTTGTGAGGCCGGTTGGACGTACTGCCAAATTCTAAAAAATGACATTATGGTATATATTCAATATCATCATTAGAGTTAAAAACAATAACAATAAAAAAAAAAAAAAAAAAAAAAAATAAGAAATATCTCCAACAACAAAACAAAAACACCAACAAAAAACCAACATGAAAAAGACGATGTCCCCTTTTGACCTGATGATTGAACTAATATTACATGGTAACACTTGAAATTAAATTAATATATTCCCGGCCCGGCTTCAGCTCTGGAGACCATCTCAATGGTATTGGTACATAAAGCTCCAAGCTGCTCACTCTCTTCGGCATCCTGCTGGTCTTAAAGTTCAGGTAAAGTGGTGATGATGATGATGATGATGATGATGATGATGATGATGATGATGGAAGCCTGGCAGAGGAGAGATGTGACGGAGGGGCAGACAGAGACAGTGAAGAGGAGGACCTCGCGCTCAGAGGAGACGTTATGAGAGAAAACATAATTATTTTGAACACAGCTGTAGTTCCCTTGGTGGGAGTCATCTGAAGCAGTGGAAGGCTGCAGAACTATTGACAGCTGGCTGGGTCTGGGTCTTGGTTCTGTTTAGAGCCGGAGAACGTGAGGAGGAAGGAGCCTCCTGGGTACTGTGGCTGAGTTGAGCAGGTGATGTTGAAGCTGTGACCCATGAACGCCTTTGGCCCCTGGTGGCCCTTACAAATTCCTCCCATTGAGTCAGTCAGGGAGATATTAGGCTGGAGTAAGAGCTCTGAGCAGATCACTGTGAAAGAAATGTCAATAATCAAACATCTTCTGTTTACACTCCCTCAGTGCAGACTCAGACCCATCCAGTAACATCCCTCAGTGCAGACTCAGACCCATCCAGTAACATCCCTCAGTGCAGACTCAGACCCATCCAGTAACATCCCTCAGTGCAGACTCAGACCCATCCAGTAACATCCCTCAGTGCAGACTCAGACCCATCCAGTAACATCCCTCAGTGCAGACTCAGACCCGTCCAGTAACATCCCTCAGTGCAGACTCAGACCCGTCCAGTAACATCCCTCAGTGCAGACTCAGACCCATCCAGTAACATCCCTCAGTGCAGACTCAGACCCATCCAGTAACATCCCTCAGTGCAGACTCAGACCCGTCCAGTAACATCCCTCAGTGCAGACTCAGACCCATCCAGTAACATCCCTCAGTGCAGACTCAGACCCATCCAGTAACATCCCTCAGTGCAGACTCAGACCCATCCAGTAACATCCCTCAGTGCAGACTCAGACCCGTCCAGTAACATCCCTCAGTGCAGACTCAGACCCATCCAGTAACATCCCTCAGTGCAGACTCAGACCCATCCAGTAACATCCCTCAGTGCAGACTCAGACCCATCCAGTAACATCCCTCAGTGCAGACTCAGACCCGTCCAGTAACATCCCTCAGTGCAGACTCAGACCCATCCAGTAACATCCCTCAGTGCAGACTCAGACCCGTCCAGTAACATCCCTCAGTGCAGACTCAGACCCGTCCAGTAACATCCCTCAGTGCAGGCTCAGACCCATTGTTACGTGCTCCCCTCGGGTGTAGCTCGTCTGAGGAGGAGATGTAAATGCCCCGTGCCTACGCACACAATGTAAACTAGATGGATGGGGAAGAAATGTGGGGTGTAACTAACTAAAATAACCAGACACAACAACCAGAACTCAATGTTATCTCCTCTGGGGACGTTTAGTAAGGTACTAAACAAAATGAATATACAACAGCCATAAAGAAACAGCAATAAAACAACGACCAATCAAACAAACCAGGGATGGTAAGAGAAGGGAATGTTTGGAAACGGGGTACAAGTGATGACAATAAACAAAAAGGTCCCTCCTCTTCTACACACCTAATCCTTCCTAACACACTCTAAGCCCTAACCCGCGTTCCTACCTGTTACCACAAATACAGGGGTGACACCCGCACGGCTAACCTAGTGTGTAAAACAGTGGGTTATCTACGTGTGAATGTACACCCATGGGCAGAACTACCTTTCCCTTCTCCCGGACCCAGGTAGGGTGGAGTACATCAGGAGAACAGGCTGGAACACAAACCAAGATAAATCAACACAACCAATAACCAAATCCTCAAACAGCCAAACAACAAGTGCCTCTCTCTCTCTCTCTCTCTCTCTCTCTCTCTCTCTCTCTCTCTCTCTCTCTCTCGCTCTCTCGCTCTCTCGCTCTCTCTCTCTCTCGCTCTCGTGCAACACGGCAAACAGTTTATATACTCTAGTCAATCAGTCACTCAACCACAGCTGCCAGGACTCCGGACCGAAGCCACACCCCACCATCGTCAGCCGCAACTCAGCACACCTGTAATAACCAGAACACACAAACAGAACAACCGCTCGGAACCACACCCACACACACTACAAAGGAAGATTGGGAGAAAGAAAAACATGTCACACGTAACACCCATCCAGTAACACCCCTTAGTGCAGGTTAAGAACCGATCACAGACAAATCTAAACCCTTCAGTACCGTTTCCAGTTTCCTGCAGTACCACCACAGTAGAGCCACAACCCAGCTGTCTGGGTAGGGTTAGAGCAGGACAGGGTTAGAACAGGACAGGGTTAGAACAGAATAGGGTTAGAACAGGACAGGGTTAGAGCAGGACAGGGTTAGAGCAGGATAGGGTTAGAGCAGGATAGGGTTAGAGCAGGATAGGGTTAGAGCAGGATAGGGTTAGAGCAGGACAGGGTTAGAGTAGGATAGGGTTAGAGCAGGACAGGGTTAGAACAGGACAGGGTTAGAACAGGACAGGGTTAGAGCAGGATAGGGTTAGAGCAGAACAGGAATAGAGCAGGATAGGGTTAGAGCAGGACAGGGTTAGAGCAGGATAGGGTTAGAGCAGGATAGGGTTAGAGTAGCATAAGGTTAGAGTAGGATAGGGTTAGAAAATGATAGGGTTAGAGCAGGACAGGGTTAGAACAGGACAGGGTTAGAGCAGGATAGGGTTAGAGCAGAACAGGAATAGAGCAGGATAGGGTTAGAGCAGGACAGGGTTAGAGCAGGATAGGGTTAGAGCAGGATAGGGTTAGAGTAGCATAAGGTTAGAGTAGGATAGGGTTAGAAAATGATAGGGTTAGAGCAGGATAGGGTTAGAACATGATAGCGTTAGAATAGGATAGTAGGATATGGGTGTAGAAGGGTTAGAGCAGGATAGCAGATAAGGATTTGTTCTTTTGCTTGCAAGCCACACCCTTTTCCTCCAAACATAACGATGGTCATTATGGCCAAATCGTTCTATTTTGTTTAATCAGACATGAGGACATTCTCCAAAAAGTATGTTCTTTGTCACCATGTGCAGTTGCAAACCGTAGTCTGGCTTTTTTATGGTGGTTTTGGAGCAGTGGCTTCTTCCTTGCTGAGCGGCCATTCAGGTTATGTCGATATAGGACTCGTTTTACTGTGGATATAGATACCTCTGTACCTGTTTCCACCAGCATCTTCACAAAGTCCTTTGCTGTTCTGTTCTGGGATTGATTTGCGCTTTTCGCACCAAGGTACAGTGAGGGAAAAAAGTATTTGATCCCCTGCTGATTTTGTACGTTTGCCCACTGACAAAGACATTATCAGGCTATAATTTTAATGGTAGGTTTATTTGAACAGTGAGAGACAGAATAACAACAAAAAAATGTTTTAAATTGACTTGCTTTTTAATGAGGGAAATAAGCATTTGACCCCCTCTCAGTCAGAAAGATTTCTGACTCCCAAGTGTATTTTATACAGGTAACGAGCTGAGATTAGGAGCACACTCTCAGCTTGTTACCTGTATAAAAGACACCTGTCCACAGAAGCAATCAATCAATCAGATTCCAAACTCTCCACCATGGCCAAGACCAAAGAGCTCTCCAAGGATGTCAGGGTCAAGATTGTAGACCTACACAAGGCTGGAATGGGCTACAAGACCATCGCCAAGCAGCTTGGTGAGAAGGTGACAACAGTTGGTGCGATTATTCGCAAATGGAAGAATCACAAATGAACTGTCAATATCCCTCAGCCTGGGGCTCCATGCAAGATCTCACCTCGTTGAGTTGCAATGATCATGCGAACGGTGAGGAATCAGCCCAGAACTACACGGGAGGATCTTGTCAATGATCTCAAGGCAGCTGGGACCATAGTCACCAAGAAAACAATTGGTAACACACTACGCCGTGAAGGACTGAAATCCTGCAGCGCCCGCAAGGTCCCCCTGCTCAAGAAAGCACATATACAGAGCCGTCTGAAGTTTACAAATTAACATCTGAATGATTCAGAGGAGAACTGGGTGAAAGTGTTGTGGTCAGATGAGACCAAAATCGAGCTCTTTGGCATCAACTCAACTCGCCGTGTTTGGAGGAGGAGGAATGCTGCCTATGACCCCAAGAGCACCATCCCCACCGTCAAACATGGAGGTGGAAACATTATGCTTTGGGGGTGTTTTTCTGCTAAGTGGACAGGACAACTTCACCGCATCAAAGGGACGATGGACGGGGCCATGTACCGTAAAATCTTGGGTGAGAACCTCCTTCCCTCAGCCAGGGCATTGAAAATGGGTCGTTGATGGGTATTCCAGCATGACAATGACCCAAAAAACACGGCCAAGGCAACAAAGGAGTGGCTCAAGAATAGGCACATTAAGGTCCTGGAGTGGCCTAGCCAGTGTCCAGACCTTAATCCCATAGAAAATCTGTGGAGGGAGCTGAAGGTTCGAGTTGCCAAACGTCAGGCTCAAAACCATAATGGCTTGGAGAAGCTCTGCAAAGAGGAGTGGGACAAAATCCCTCCTGAGATGTGTGCAAACCTGGTGGCCAACTACAAGAAACGTCTGACCTCTGTGATTGCCAACAAGGGTTTTGCCACCAAGTACTAAGTCATGTTTTGCAGAGTGGTCAAATACTTATTTCCCTCATTAAAATGCAAATCAATTTATAACATTTTTGACATGCGTTTTTCTGGATTTTTTTGTTGTTATTCTGTCTCTCACTGTTCAAATAAACCTACCATAAAAATTATAGACTGATCATGTCTTTGTCAGTGGGCAAACGTACAAAATCAGCAGGGGATCAAATACTTTTTTCCCTCACTGTACGTTCATCTCTAGGAGACAGAACGCGTCTCCTTCCTGAGCTGTATGACGGCTGCGCGGTCCCATGGTGTTTATACTTGCGTACTATTGTTTGTACAGATGAACGTGGTACCTTCAGTTTGTTAACAAGACATTTGTGGAGTGGTTGAAAAACGAGTTTTAATGACTCCAACCGAAGTGTATGTAAACTTCCGACTTCAACTCTACATATCTACCTCAATTACCTTGTACCCCTGCAAATTGACTCAGTATTGGCACCCCAAGTATATAGCCAAGTTATCGTTACTGGATTTATTCCTTGTGTTATTATTTTTCATTATTTTTTTCATTTTTCTCTCTGCGTTGTTGGGAAGTCAGTAAACATTTCACTATTAGTCTACACCTGTTGTTTATGAAACACGTGACAAATACAATTTGCTTTCATTTGACCACCGCCTTGGGACAGGGCAAGCCACAGAGCACTTATAAATACATGAGCTTCTCAACAGTGCCACTTCTGGCTTGTGATTCCAGATGGGCAGTGGCTTGTGATTGGCTCCCCAGAGCTCCTCTCTATCTGCTGCTGCTCTCTTCCTCCTGCTCTCTTCCTCCTGCTCTCTTCCTCCTGCTCTCTTCCTGCTGCTCTCTTCCTCCTGCTTTCTTCACTCCACTGGATTGTAAAAAAAGTATCGTATTAATTTCAGGCCTCAATGAAAGTTAACAACTTTTCAAACAGAGAACAGTTTCTCTTTAGTTTGGAGCTGATACGGTATGTATCTAACAAGACATCTGCACTTCTCTCTGCATCCTGTTTTTATGTAGGAGCGCAGAGAGAGAGAGAGAGAGAGAGAGAGAGAGAGAGAGAGAGAGAGAGAGAGAGAGAGAGAGAGAGAGAGAGAGAGAGAGAGAGAGAGAGAGAGAGAGAGAGAGAGAGAGAGAGAGAGAGAGAGAGAGAGAGAGAGAGAGAGAGAGAGAGAGAGAGAGAGAGAGAGAGAGAGAGAGAGAGAGAGAGAGAGAGAGAGAGAGAGAGAGAGAGAGAGAGGTCATGAGCTACTGAGTTCTTGTGCCAAAAAAGTTGGATAAACATGGATTTTTTCACAAGGACTTATACAGGATACTACCCTCTATATCTAAACCTTCACTCCAAATCCAAATTCCAAACCTACAACCCTGATTTTGGACAAAATTACCAGGAGGAATTATTACTACCAAGGACTATCAAGAAAAAACGTATAGCAAACCAAAACCTGCAGAAGAACCTGGAATTACCAGCCAACCCCAAAGACAATCATCTCTAGGTAATGTTGTTATTTAAAGCTAAGTAAAAAAGGCTACTAAGCTGCCAGGACATAACAGGCACGGCTGCAACTTCAATTACACTGAAGTGTAAAGTTAGATGTGTGAAAACTCTTGAGCCCAATAATGCCAGCAGAGTTTCACAGCCTCCCCCACTGCAGAGGCCTTTGAAGCTCCCTGCTCCATGGCTTCCCCCTGTGCAGAGGTCACCACAGTAAAGTACCCCTTGGATATAAAAAAATATGACACTGCACTGAATAAGTACAAGAAGAAGCTCCTCAAGGACAATCCAGAGACACTATTTGCTGACTGCTACAAAGAGGGTAATGTAAGCGACTTAATTCTCCACACAGACCATCCCCTGGCATGGCACAGTGCTATAAGAGCACAACACCCCTATGTCAAGAGAGAGGGTATTGGCCCGGGTTGGAATATTAGACATTGAGGAAATTGAAACAACCTCTGTCAACGTGTACATGTCTGGAGCAGTAATGGTACAAGGCGTGCAGTTTCAGCAGGACTTTTAAGGAATCAGAGAGAGAGCACAACAGGAAAAGCTATCTCTTGGCGACGACTCCCCAATCCTGAGTGAGTCTGATCACACCTAAACCTCAAGGAGGAGATACACGGCTGTCTGAGAGAGCTGGCTGCACTCGGGACTGAAGTGAGAGAACTCAAGCAAGAGAGAGAGGAACACACAGTCCAGCTAACAGAGGAACACAGTCCAGCTAACAGAGGAACACACAGTCCAGCTAACAGAGGAATACACAGTCCAGCTAACAGAGGAACACAGTCCAGCTAATAGAGGGAACACAGTCCAGCTAACAGAGGGACACACAGTCCAGCTAACAGAGGGAACACACAGTCCAGCTAACAGAGGGAACACACAGTCCAGCTAACAGAGGAACACACAGTCCAGCTAACAGAGGAACACACAGTCCAGCTAACAGAGGAAAACAGTCCAGCTAACAGAGGAACACACAGTCCAGCTAACAGAGGAACACAGTCCAGCTAACAGAGGGAACACACAGTCCAGCTAACAGAGGAACACACAGTCCAGCTAACAGGGGAACACACAGTCCAGCTAACAGAGGAACACAGTCCAGCTAACAGAGGAACACACAGTCCAGCTAACAGAGGGAACAAACAGTCCAGCTAACAGAGGGAACACACAGTCCAGCTAACAGAGGAACACACAGTCCAGCTAACAGAGGGAACACAGTCCAGCTAACAGAGGGAACACACAGTCCAGCTAACAGAGGAACACACAGTCCAGCTAACAGAGGGAACACACAGTCCAGCTAACAGAGGGAACACAGTCCAGCTAACAGAGGGAACACACAGTCCAGCTAACAGAGGAACACACAGTCCAGCTAACAGAGGAACACACAGTCCAGCTAACAGAGGGACACACAGTCCAGCTAACAGAGGGAACACACAGTCCAGCTAACAGAGGAACACACAGTCCAGCTAACAGAGGGAACACACAGTCCAGCTAACAGAGGGAACACAACAGTCCAGCTAACAGAGGGAACACACAGTCCAGCTAACAGAGGAACACATAGTCCAGCTAACAGAGGAACACACAGTCCAGCTAACAGAGGGACACACAGTCCAGCTAACAGAGGGACACACAGTCCAGCTAACAGAGGGAACACACAGTCCAGCTAACAGAGGGAACACACAGTCCAGCTAACAAAGGAACACACAGTCCAGCTAACAGAGGAACACACAGTCCAGCTAACAGAGGGACACACAGTCCAGCTAACAGAGGGACACGCAGTCCAGCTAACAGAGGGACACACAGTCCAGCTAACAGAGGAACACACAGTCCAGCTAACAGAGGAACACACAGTCCAGCTAACAGAGGGAACACACAGTCCAGCTAACAGAGGGAACACAGTCCAGCTACCAGAGGGAACACAGTACAGCTAACAGAGTGAACACTGTACAGCTAACAGAGAGAACACCGTCCAGATACCATAGGGAACACAGTCTAGCTAACAGAGGAACACACAGTCCAGCTAACAGAGGGACACACAGTCCAGCTAACAGAGGAACACACAGTCCAGCTAACAGAGGTAACACACAGTCCAGCTAACAGAGGAACACACAGTCCAGCTAAGAGAGGAACACAGTCCAGCTAACAATGGAAAACACAGTCCAGCTAACATAGAAACACACAGTCCAGCTAACAGACGTAACACACAGACCAGCTAACAGAGGGACACACAGTCCAGCTAACAGAGGAACACACAGTCCAGCTAACAGAGGAACACACAGTCCAGCTAACAGAGGGAACACACAGTCCAGCTAACAGAGGAACACACAGTCCAGCTAACAGAGGGAACACACAGTCCAGCTAACAGAGGAACACACAGTCCAGCTAACAGAGGAACACACAGTCCAGCTAACAGAGGAACACACAGTCCAGCTAACAGAGGAACACACAGTCCAGCTAACAGAGGAACACACAGTCCAGCTAACAGAGGGAACACACAGTCCAGCTAACAGAGGGAACACACAGTCCAGCTAACAGAGGAACACACAGTCCAGCTAACAGAGGGAACACACAGTCCAGCTAACAGAGGGAACACACAGTCCAGCTAACAGAGGAACACACCAGTCCAGCTAACAGAGGGAACACACAGTCCAGCTAACAGAGGGAACACACAGTCAGCTAACAGAGGAACACACAGTCAGCTAACAGAGGAACACACAGTCCAGCTAACAGAGGGAACACACAGTCCAGCTAACAGAGGGAACACACAGTCCAGCTAACAGAGGGAACACACAGTCCAGCTAACAGAGGAACACAAGTCCAGCTAACAGAGGGAACACACAGTCCAGCTAACAGAGGGAACACACAGTCCAGCTAACAGAGGGAACACACAGTCCAGCTAACAGAGGGAACACACAGTCCAGCTAACAGAGGGAACCACAGTCCAGCTAACAGAGGATCACACAGTCCAGCTAACAGAGGGAACACACAGTCAGTACAGGGAACACAGTCCAGCTAACAGAGGAACACACAGTCCAGCTAACAGAGGGAACAAACAGTCCAGCTAACAGAGGGGAACACACAGTCCAGCTAACAGAGGGAACACACAGTCCAGCTAACAGAGGGGAACACACAGTCCAGCTAACAGAGGGACCACACAGTCCAGCTAACAGAGGGAACACACAGTCAGCTAAACAGAGGGAACACACAGTCCAGCTAACAGAGGAACACAGTCCAGCTAACAGAGGGAACACACAGTCCAGCTAACAGAGGGAACACACAGTCCAGCTAACAGAGGGAACACACAGTCCAGCTAACAGAGGGAACACACAGTCCAGCTAACAGAGGAACACACAGTCCAGCTAACAGAGGAACACACAGTCCAGCTAACAGAGGGAACACACAGTCCAGCTAACAGAGGGAACACACAGTCCAGCTAACAGAGGGAACACACAGTCCAGCTAACAGAGGAACACACAGTCCAGCTAACAGAGGGAACACACAGTCCAGCTAACAGAGGAACACACAGTCCAGCTAACAGAGGGAACACACAGTCCAGCTAACAGAGGAACACACAGTCCAGCTAACAGAGGAACACACAGTCCAGCTAACAGAGGAACACACAGTCCAGCTAACAGAGGGAACACACAGTCCAGCTAACAGAGGAACACACAGTCCAGCTAACAGAGGAACACACAGTCCAGCTAACAGAGGGAACACACAGTCCAGCTAACAGAGGGAACACACAGTCCAGCTAACAGAGGAACACACAGTCCAGCTAACAGAGGGAACACACAGTCCAGCTAACAGAGGGAACACAACAGTCCAGTAACAGGGAACACACAGTCCAGCTAACAGAGGGAACACACACAGTCCAGCTAACAGAGGGAACACACAGTCCAGTAACAGGGAACACACAGTCCAGCTAACAGAGGAACACACAGTCCAGCTAACAGAGGGACACGCAGTCCAGCTAACAGAGGAACACACAGTCCAGCTAACAGAGGAACACAGTCCAGCTAACAGAGGATCACACAGTCCAGCTAACAGAGGGAACACACAGTCCAGCTAACAGAGGGAACACACAGTCCAGCTAACAGAGGGAACACACAGTCCAGCTAACAGAGGAACACACAGTCCAGCTAACAGAGGAACACACAGTCCAGCTAACAGAGGAACACACAGTCCAGCTAACAGAGGGAACACACAGTCCAGCTAACAGAGGAACACAGTCCAGCTAACAGAGGAACACAGGCCAGCTAACAGAGGGACACAGTCCAGCTAACAGAGGAACACACAGTCCAGCTAACAGAGGGAACACACAGTCCAGCTAACAGAGGAACACCACAGTCCAGCTAACAGAGGGAACACACGTCCAGCTAACAGAGGGAACACACAGTCCAGCTAACAGAGGAACACACAGTCCAGCTAACAGAGGACCCACAACACGAGTCCAGCTAACAGAGGGAACACACAGTCCGAGCTAACAGAGGAACGACACAGTCCAGCTAACAGAGGAACACACAGTCCAGCTAACAGAGGGACACACAGTCCAGCTAACAGAGGAACACACAGTCCAGCTAACAGAGGACACACAGTCCAGCTAACAGAGGAACAACACAGTCCAGCTAACAGAGGGAACACACAGTCCAGCTAACAGAGGGGAACACACAGTCCAGCTAACAGAGGGAACACAGCTCCAGCTAACAGAGGGACACACAGTCCAGCTAAACAGAGGACACACAGTCCAGCTACACAGAGGGAACACACCAGTCCAGCTAACAGAGGGAACACACAGTCCCAGCTAACCAGAGGAACACACAGTCCAGCTAAACAGAGGAACACAGTCCAGCTAACAGAGGGACACCAGTCCAGCTAACAGAGGAGACACACAGTCCAGCTAACAGAGGGGAACACACAGTCCAGCTAACATAGGAACACAGTCCAGCTAACAGAGGGAACACACAGTCCAGCTAACAGAGGAACACACAGTCCAGCTAACAGAGGGAACACACAGTCCAGCTAACAGAGGGAACACACAGTCCAGCTAACAGGGAACACACAGTCCAGCTAACAGAGGAACACACAGTCCAGCTAACAGAGGGAACACACAGTCCAGTAACAGGGAACACACAGTCCAGCTAACAGAGGAACACACAGTCCAGCTAACAGAGGGAACACACAGTCCAGCTAACAGAGGGAACACACAGTCCAGCTAACAGAGGAACACACAGTCCAGCTAACAGAGGGAACACACAGTCCAGCTAACAGAGGGAACACACAGTCCAGCTAACAGAGGGAACACACAGTCCAGCTAACAGAGGGAACACACAGTCCAGCTAACAGAGGAACACAGTCCAGCTAACAGAGGGAACACACAGTCCAGCTAACAGAGGAACACACAGTCCAGCTAACAGGGGAACACACAGTCCAGCTAACAGAGGAACACAGTCCAGCTAACAGAGAAACAAGGCAGCTAACAGAGGAACACACAGTCCAGCTAACAGAGGAACACACAGTCCAGCTAACCAGAGGGAACACACAGTCCAGCTAACAGAAGGAACACACAGTCCAGCTAACAGAGGAACACACAGTCCCCAGCTTACAGAGGAACACACAGTCCAGCTAACAGAGGAACACACAGTCCAGCTAACAGAGAACACACAGTCCAAGCTTACAGAGGAACAACACAGTCCAGCTAACAGAGGGAACACACAGTCCAGCTAACAGGGGGGGAGGGACACACAGTCCAGCTCACAGAGGGAACCACACAGTCCAGCTAACAGAGGGAACCACAGTCCAGCTAACAGAGGGAACACACAGTCCAGCTAACAGAGGAACACAGTCCAGCTAACAGAGGAACACACAGTCCAGCTAACAGAGGGAACACACAGTCCAGCTAACAGAGGGACACACAGTCCAGCTAACAGAGGAACACACAGTCCAGCTAACAGAGGAACACACAGTCCAGCTAACAGAGGGAACACACAGTCCAGCTAACAGAGGAACACACAGTCCAGCTAACAGAGGGAACACACAGTCCAGCTAACAGGGGAACACACAGTCCAGCTAACAGAGGAACACACAGTCCAGCTAACAGAGGGACACACAGTCCAGCTAACAGAGGGAACACACAGTCCAGCTAACAGAGGGAACACACAGTCCAGCTAACAGAGGAACACACAGTCCAGCTAACAGAGGGAACACACAGTCCAGCTAACAGAGGGAACACACAGTCCAGCTAACAGAGGGAACACACAGTCCAGCTAACAGAGGGAACACACAGTCCAGCTAACAGAGGGAACACACAGTCCAGCTAACAGAGGAACACACAGTCCAGCTAACAGAGGGAACACACAGTCCAGCTAACAGAGGAACACACAGTCCAGCTAACAGAGGGAACACAGGCCAGCTAACAGAGGGACACAGTCCAGCTAACCAGAGGAACACACAGTCCAGCTAACAGAGGGAACACACATTCCAGCTAACAGAAGAACACAGTCCAGCTAACCAGAGAACACAGTCCAGCTAACAGAGGAACACACAGTCCAGCTAACAGAGGAACACACAGTTCAGCTAACAGGGGAACACACAGTCCAGCTAACATAGGAACACCACAGTCCAGCTAACAGAGGGAACACACAGTCCAGCTAACAGAGGGAACACACAGTCCAGCTAACAGGGGAACACACAGTCCAGCTAACAGAGGAACACACAGTCCAGCTAACAGAGGGAACACACAGTCCAGTAACAGGGAACACACAGTCCAGCTAACAGAGGAACACACAGTCCAGCTAACAGAGGGAACACACAGTCCAGCTAACAGAGGGAACACACAGTCCAGCTAACAGAGGGAACACACAGTTCCAGCTAACAGAGGAACACACAGTCCAGCTAACAGAGGAACACACAGTCCCAGCTAACAGAGGAACACACAGTCCAGCTAACAGAGGAACACACAGTCCAGCTAACAGAGGGAACACAGTCCAGCTACCAGAGGGAACACAGTCTAGCTAACAGAGGGAACACAGTACAGCTAACAGAGGGAACACACAGTCCAGCTAACAGAGGGAACACAGTCCAGCTACCAGAGGGAACACAGTCTAGCTAACAGAGGAACACAGTCCAGCTAAAAAAGGAACACACAGTCCAGCTAACAGAGGGACACACAGTCCAGCTAACAGAGGAACACACAGTCCAGCTAACAGAGGAACACACAGTCCAGCTAACAGAGGAACACACAGTCCAGCTAATAGAGGAACACAGTCCAGCTAACAGAGGAACACACAGTCCAGCTAACATAGAAACACACAGTACAGCTAACAGAGGAACACACAGTCCAGCTAACAGAGGAACACACAGTCCAGCTAACAGAGGGAACACACAGTCCAGCTAACAGAGGATCACACAGTCCAGCTAACAGAGGGACACACAGTCCAGCTAACAGAGGAAGACAGTCCAGCTAACAGAGGAACACACAGTCCAGCTAACAGAGGAACACACAGTCCAGCTAACAGAGGGAACACACAGTCCAGCTAACAGAGGAACACAGTCCAGCTAACAGAGGAACACACAGTCCAGCTAACAGAGGGAACACACAGTCAAGCTAACAGAGGGAACACACAGTCCAGCTAACAGGGAACACACAGTCCGAGCGGCAGCTAACAGAGGAACACACAGTCCAGCTAACAGAGGGAACACACAGTCCAGCTAACAGAGGGAACACACAGTCGCAGCTAACAGAGGAACACACCAGTCCAGCTAACAGAGGGAACACACAGTCCAGCTAACAGAGGGAACCACCAGTCCAGCTAACAGAGGGAACACAACAGTCCAGCTAACAGAGGGACACTCAGTCCAGCTAACAGAGGAACACACAGTCCAGCTAAACAGAGGAACACAGTCCAGCTAACAGAGGAACACACAGTCCAGCTAACAGAGGGAACACACAGTCCAGCTAACAGAGGGAACACACAGTCCAGCTAACAGAGGGAACACACAGTCCAGCTAACAGAGGGAACACACAGTCCAGCTAACAGAGGAAACACACAGTCCAGCTAACAGAGGAACACACAGTCCAGCTAACAGAGGGAACACAGACAGCAGTCCAGCTAACAGAGGGAACAACAGTCCAGCTAACATAGGAACACAGGCCAGCTAACAGAGGACACAGTCCAGCTAACAGAGGAACACACAGTCCAGCTAACAGCAGGGGAACACACATTCCAGCTAACAGAAGAACACAGTCCAGCTAACAGAGGGAACAACAGTCCAGCTAACAGAGGAACACACAGTCCAGCTAACAGAGGAACACACAGTCCAGCTAACAGTGGAACACACAGTCCCATCTAACAGAGGGAACACACCAGTCCCAGCTAACAGAGGGAACACACGTCCAGCTAACAGAGGGAACACACAGTCCAGCTAACAGGGAACACACTGTCCAGCTAACAGAGGAACACACAGTCCAGCTAACAGAGGGAACACACAGTCCAGTAACAGGGGAACACACAGTCCAGCTAACAGATGAACACACAGTCCAGCTAACAGAGGGAACACACAGTCCAGCTAACAGAGGAACACACAGGTCCAGCTAACAGAGGAACACACAGTCCAGCTAACAGAGGAACACACAGTCCAGCTAACAGAGGAACACACAGTCCAGCTAACAGAGGAACACACAGTCCAGCTAACAGAGGAACACACAGCTAACAGAGGGAACACACAGTCCAGCTAACAGAGGAACACAGTCCAGCTAACAGAGGAACACAGGCCATCTAACAGAGGGACACAGTCCAGCTAACAGAGGGAACACACAGTCCAGCTAACAGAGGAACACACAGTCCAGCTAACAGAGGAACACAGTCCAGCTAACAGAGGAACACAGTCCAGCTAACAGAGGGAACACACAGTCCAGCTAACAGGTGGAACACACAGTCAAGCTAACAGGGGAACACACAGTCCAGCTAACAGAGGAACACACAGTCCAGCTAACAGAGGGGTGTGTGTGGTGGGTTAACACACAGTCCAGCTAACAGAGGGAACACACACAGTCCAGCTAACAGGGAACACACAGTCCAGCTAACAGAGGAACACACAGTCCAGCTAACAGAGGAACACACAGTCCAGCTAACAGAGGAACACACAGTCCAGCTAACAGAGGGACACACAGTCCAGCTAACAGAGGGACACACAGTCCAGCTAACAGAGGGAACACACAGTCCAGCTAACAGAGGGACACACAGTCCAGCTAACAGAGGAACACACAGTCCAGCTAACAGAGGAACACAAAGTCCAGCTAACAGAGGGAACACACAGTCCAGCTAACAGAGGGAACCCAGTCCAGCTACCAGAGGGAACACAGTCTAGCTAACAGAGGGAACACAGTACAGCTAACAGAGGGAACACACAGTCCAGCTAACAGAGGGAACACAGTCCAGCTACCAGAGGGAACACAGTCTAGCTAACAGAGGAACACAGTCCAGCTAACAGAGGAACACACAGTCCAGCTAACAGAGGAACACACAGTCCAGCTAACAGAGGAACACACAGTCCAGCTAACAGAGGAACACACAGTCCAGCTAATAGAGGAACACAGTCCAGCTAACAGAGGAACACACAGTCCAGCTAACATAGAAACACACAGTACAGCTAACAGAGGAACACACAGTCCAGCTAACAGAGGAACACACAGTCCACCCACCCCCCACCCTTTCCCCCCCCTCCCCAGCTAACAGAGGGAACACACAGTCCAGCTAACAGAGGATCACACAGTCAAGCTAACAGAGGGACACACAGTCCAGCTAACAGAGGAAGACAGTCCAGCTAACAGAGGAACACACAGTCCAGCTAACAGAGGAACACACAGCTAACAGAGGGAACACACAGTCCAGCTAACAGAGGAACACAGTCCAGCTAACAGAGGAACACACAGTCCAGCTAACAGAGGGAACACACAGTCAAGCTAACAGAGGGAACACACAGTCCAGCTAACAGGGAACACACAGTCCAGCTAACAGAGGAACACACAGTCCAGCTAACAGAGGGAACACACAGTCCAGTAACAGGGAACACACAGTCCAGCTAACAGAGGAACACACACAGTCCAGCTAACAGAGGGAACACACAGTCCAGTAACAGGGAACACACAGTCCAGCTAACAGAGGAACACACAGTCCAGCTAACAGAGGGACACGCAGTCCAGCTAACAGAGGAACACACAGTCCAGCTAACAGAGGTAACAACAGTCCAGCTAACAGAGGATCACACAGTCCAGCTAACAGAGGGAACACACAGTCCAGCTAACAGAGGGAACACACAGTCCAGCTAACAGAGGGAACACACAGTCCAGCTAACAGAGGAACACACAGTCCAGCTAACAGAGGAACACACAGTCCAGCTAACAGAGGAACACACAGTCCAGCTAACAGAGGGAACACACAGTCCAGGTCCCCCCCCCCCCAGCTAACAGAGGAACACAGTCCAGCTAACAGAGGAACACAGGCCAGCTAACAGAGGGAACACAGTCCAGCTAACAGAGGAACACACAGTCCCAGCTAACAGAGGGAACACACATTCCAGCTAACAGAAGAACACAGTCCAGCTAACAGAGGAACACAGTCCAGCTAACAGAGGAACACACAGTCCAGCTAACAGAGGAACACACAGGTCAAGCTAACAGGGAACACACAGTCCAGCTAACATAGGAACACACAGTCCAGCTAACAGAGGGAACACACAGTCCAGCTAACAGAGGGTAACACACAGTCCAGCTAACAGGGAACACACAGTCCAGCTAACAGAGGAACACACAGTCCCAGCTAACCAGAGGAACACACAGTCCAGTAACAGGAACACACAGTCCAGCTAACAGAGGAACACACAGTCCAGCTAACAGAGGGAACACACAGTCCAGCTAACAGAGGGAACACACAGTCCAGCTAACAGAGGAAACACACAGTCCAGCTAACAGAGGAACACACAGTCCAGCTAACAGAGGAACACACAGTCCAGCTAACAGAGGAACACACAGTCCAGCTAACAGAGGAACACACAGTCCAGCTAACAGAGGGAACACACAGTCCAGCTAACAGAGGAACACAGTCCAGCTAACAGAGGAACACAGGCCAGCTAACAGAGGGACACAGTCCAGCTAACAGAGGAACACACAGTCCAGCTAACAGAGGGAACACACATTCCAGCTAACAGAAGAACACAGTCCAGCTAACAGAGGAACACAGTCCAGCTAACAGAGGAACACACAGTCCAGCTAACAGAGGAACACACAGTCAAGCTAACAGAGGGAACACACAGTCCAGCTAACAGAGGAACACACAGTCCAGCTAACAGAGGGAACACACAGTCCAGCTAACAGAGGGAACACACAGTCCAGCTAACAGGGAACACACAGTCCAGCTAACAGAGGAACACACAGTCCAGCTAACAGAGGGACACGCAGTCCAGCTAACAGAGGAACACACAGTCCAGCTAACAGAGGAACACAGTCCAGCTAACAGAGGATCACACAGTCCAGCTAACAGAGGGAACACACAGTCCAGCTAACAGAGGGAACACACAGTCCAGCTAACAGAGGAACACACAGTCCAGCTAACAGAGGAACACACAGTCCAGCTAACAGAGGAACACACAGTCCAGCTAACAGAGGAACACACAGTCCAGCTAACAGAGGGAACACACAGTCCAGCTAACAGAGGAACACAGTCCAGCTAACAGAGGAACACAGGCCAGCTAACAGAGGGACACAGTCCAGCTAACAGAGGAACACACCGTCCCCCAGTCCAGCTAACAGAGGGAACACACATCCAGCCTAACAGAAGAACACAGTCCAGCTAACAGAGGAACACAGTCCAGTCAGCTAACAGAGGAACACACAGTCCAGCTAACAGAGGGAACACACAGTCCAAGCTAACCAGGGAACACACAGTCCAGCTAACAGAGGAACACACAGTCCAGGCTAACAGAGGGAACACACAGTCCAGCTAACAGAGGGAACACACCAGTCCAGCTAACAGAGGAACACACAGTCCAGCTAACAGAGGAACACACAGTCCCAGCTAACAGAGGAACACACAGTCCAGTAAGAGAGGAACACACCAGTCCAGCTAACAGAGGGACCACACAGTCCAGCTAACAGAGGGAACACACAGTCCAGCTAACAGAGGGAACACACGGTCCAGCTAACAGAGGAACACACAGTCCCCAGCTAACAGAGGGAACACACAGTCCAGCTAACAGAGGAACACACAGTCCAGCTAACAAGAGGAACACACAGTCCAGCTAACAGAAGGAACACACAGTCAAGCTAACAGAGGACCACACAGTCCAGCTAACAGAGGAACACACAGTCCAGCTAACAGAGGAACACACAGTCCAGCTAACAGAGGGAACACACAGTCCAGCTAACAGAGGAACACACAGTCCAGCTAACAGAGGGAACACACAGTCCAGCTAACAGAGGGAACACACAGTCCAGCTAACAGGGAACACACAGTCCAGCTAACAGAGGAACACACAGTCCAGCTAACAGAGGGACACGCAGTCCAGCTAACAGAGGGAACACACAGTCAAGCTAACAGAGGGAACACACAGTCCAGCTAACAGGGAACACACAGTCCAGCTAACAGAGGAACACACAGTCCAGCTAACAGAGGGAACACACAGTCCAGTAACAGGGAACACACAGTCCAGCTAACAGAGGAACACACACAGTCCAGCTAACAGAGGGAACACACAGTCCAGTAACAGGGAACACACAGTCCAGCTAACAGAGGAACACACAGTCCAGCTAACAGAGGGACACGCAGTCCAGCTAACAGAGGAACACACAGTCCAGCTAACAGAGGAACACAGTCCAGCTAACAGAGGATCACACAGTCCAGCTAACAGAGGGAACACACAGTCCAGCTAACAGAGGGAACACATACACAGTCCAGCTAACAGAGGAACACACAGTCCAGCTAACAGAGGAACACACAGTCCCAGCTAACAGAGGAACACACAGTCCAGCTAACAGAGGAACACACAGTCCAGCTAACAGAGGGAACACACAGTCCAGCTAACAGAGGAACACACAGTCCAGCTAACAGAGGGAACACAGGCCATCTAACAGAGGGGACACAGTCCAGCTAACATGAGGAACACACAGTCCAGCTAACAGAGGGAACACACAGTCCAGCTAACAGAAGGAACACACAGTCCAGGCTAACAGAGGAACACAGTCCAGCTAACAGAGGAACACACAGTCCAGCTAACAGAGGAACACACAGTCAAGCTAACAGAGGGAACACACAGTCCAAGCTAACAGAGGAACACACAGTCCAGCTAACAGAGGGAACACACAGTCCAGCTAAGTCTACAGAGGGAACACACAGTCCAGCTAACAGGGAACAACACAGTCCAGCTAAACAGAGGAACACACAGTCCAGCTAACAGAGGGAACACACAGTCCCAGTAACAGAGGGAACACACAGTCCCAGCTAACAGAGGAACACACAGTCCAGCTAACAGAGGGAACACACAGTCCAGCTAACAGAGGGAACACACAGTCCAGCTAACAGGGAACACACAGTCCAGCTAACAGAGGAACACACCAGTCCAGCTAACAGAGGAACACACAGTCCCAGCTAACAGAGGAACACACAGTCCAGCTAACAGAGGAACACACAGTCCAGCTAAAAGACGAGAAGGGAACACACACACAGTCCAGCTAACATGAGGAACACAGTCCAGCTAACAGAGGAACACAGGCCAGCTAACAGAGGGACACAAGTCCAGCTAACAGAGGAATCAGCACAGTCCAGCTAACAGAGGGAACACACAGTCCAGCTAACAGAGAGAACAACAGTCCAGCTAACAGAGGAACACAGTCCAGCTAACAGAGGGAACACACAGTCCAGCTAACAGAGGAACACACAGTCAAGCTAACAGGGGAAACACACAGTCCAGCTAACAGAGGAACACACAGTCCAGCTAACAGAGGGAACACACAGTCCAGCTAACAGAGGGAACACACAGTCCAGCTAACAGGGAACACACAGTCCAGCTAACAGAGGAACACACAGTCCAGCTAACAGAGGGACACGCAGTCCAGCTAACAGAGGAACACACAGTCCAGCTAACAGAGGAACACAGTCCAGCTAACAGAGGATCACACAGTCCAGCTAACAGAGGGAACACACAGTCCAGCTAACAGAGGGAACACACAGTCCAGCTAACAGAGGGAACACACAGTCCAGCTAACAGAGGAACACACAGTCCAGCTAACAGAGGAACACACAGTCCAGCTAACAGAGGAACACACAGTCCAGCTAACAGAGGGAACACACAGTCCAGCTAACAGAGGAACACAGTCCAGCTAACAGAGGAACACAGGCCAGCTAACAGAGAGGACACAGTCCACTAACAGAGGAACACACAGTCCAGCTAACAGAGGGAAAACACACAGTCCAGCTAACAGAAGAACACAGTCCAGCTAACAGAGGAACACAAAGTCCAGCTAACAGAGGAACACACAGTCCAGCTAACAGAGGGAACACACAGTCCAGCTAACAGGGGAAGCACACAGATCCAGCTAACAGAGGGACACACAGTCCAGCTAACAGAGGATCACAAGGAACACACAGTCCAGCTAACAGAGGGAACACACAGTCCAGCTAAGCAGAGGGAACACACAGTCCAGCTAACAGAGGGAACACACAGTCCAGCTAACAGAGGGAACACACAGTCCAGCTAACAGTGGAACACACAGTCCAGCTAACAGAGGAACACACAGTCCATCTAACAGAGGGAACACACAGTCCAGCTAACAGAGGGAACAACCAGTCCAGCTAACAGAGGAACACACATCCAGCTAACATAGGAACACACAGGTCCAGCTAACTGAGGAACAATGCCAGCTAAGAGAGGACACAGTCCAGCTAACAGAGGAACACACAGACCAGCTAACAGAGGGAACACACAGTCCAGCTAACAGAAGGAACACAGTCCAGCTAGACAGAGGGAACACAGTCCAGCTAACAGAGGAACACACAGTCCAGCTAACAGAGGAACACACAGTCAAGCTAACAGGGGAACACACAGTCCAGCTAACAGAGGAACACACAGTCCAGCTAACAGAGGGAACACACAGTCCAGCTAACAGAGGGAACACACAGTCCAGCTAACAGGGAACACACAGTCCAGCTAACAGAGGAACACACAGTCCAGCTAACAGAGGGACACGCAGTCCAGCTAACAGAGGAACACACAGTCCAGCTAACAGAGGAACACAGTCCAGCTAACAGAGGATCACACAGTCCAGCTAACAGAGGGAACACACAGTCCAGCTAACAGAGGGAACACACAGTCCAGCTAACAGAGGGAACACACAGTCCAGCTAACAGAACACACAGTCCAGCTAACAGAGGAACACACAGTCCAGCTAACAAGAGGAACACACAGTCCAGCTAACAGAGGAACACAGGCCCCAGCTAACAGAGTACACAGTCCAGAACTAACAGAGGAACACACAGTCCAGCTAACAGAGGAACACACTTCCAGCATAAACAGAGAACACACAGTCCAGCAACAGAGGGGAACACAGTCCCAGCCGTAAACAGAGGAACACACAGACAAGTCCAGCTAACAGAGGGAACACACAGTCCCAGCTAACAGGGGAACACACAGTCCAGCTAACAGAGGAACACACAGTCCAGCTAACAGAGGAACACACAGTTTTTTCCAGCTATCAGAGGGAACACACAGTCCAGCTAACAGAGGAACACACAGTCCAGCTAAACAGAGGGAACACACAGTCCAGCTAACAGAGGGAACACACAGTCCCAGCTAACAGGGAACACACAGTCCAGCTAACAGAGGGAAACACAGTCCAGCTAACAGAGGAACACACAGTCCAGCTAACAGAGGGAACACACAGTCCAGCTAACAGAGGAACACACAGTCCAGCTAACAGAGGAACACACAGTCCAGCTAACAGAGGAACACACAGTCCAGCTAACAGAGGAACACACAGTCCAGCTAACAGGGGAACACACAGTCCAGCTAACAGAGGGAACACACAGTCCAGCTAACCAGAGGAAACACACAGTCCAGCTAACAGAGGGAACACACCAGTCCAGCTAACAGAGGGAACACACAGTCCAGCTAACCAGAGGAACACACAGTCCAGCTACAGAGGAACACAGTCCAGCTAACAGAGGAACCACAGTCCAGCTAACAGAGGGAACACACAGTCCAGCTAACAGAGGAACACACAGTCCCAGCTAACAGAGGGAACACACGTCAGCTAACAGACGGGAACACACAGTCCAGCTAACAGAGGAACACACAGTCCAGCTAACAGAGGAACACACAGTCCAGCTAACAGAGGGAACACACAGTCCAGCTAACAGAGGAACACACAGTCCAGCTAACAGAGGGAACACACGTCCAGCTAACAGAGGGAACACCAGTCCAGCTAACAGAGGGACACACAGTCCAGCTAACAGAGGGACAACAGTCCAGCTAACAGAGGAACACACAGTCCAGCTAACAGAGGGAACACACAGTCCAGCTAACAGAGGAACACACAGTCCAGCTAACAGAGGGACACACAGTCCAGCTAACAGAGGGAACACACAGTCCAGCTAACAGAGGAACACACAGTCCAGCTAACAGAGGAACACACAGTCCAGCTAACAGAGGAACACACAGTCCAGCTACAAGAGGGAACACACAGTCCAGCTAACAGAGGGAACACACAGTCCAGCTAACAGAGGAACACACAGTCCAGCTAACATAGGGAACACACAGTCCCAGCTAACAGAGGAACACACAGTCCAGCTAACAGAGGGACACACAGTCCAGCTAACAGAGGAACACACAGTCCAGCTAACAGAGGGAACACACAGTCCAGCTAACAGAGGAACACACAGTCCAGCTAACAGAGGAACACACAGTCAGCTAACAGAGGGGACACACAGTCCAGCTAACAGAGGGACACACAGTCCAGTCTAACATAGGAACACAGTCCAGCTAACAGAGGAACACACAGTCCAGCTAACAGAGGAACACACAGTCCAGCTAACAGAGGAACACACAGTCCAGCTAACAGAGGGAACACACAGTCCAGCTAACAGAGGGAACAGACACAGTCCAGCTAACAGAGGGAACACACAGTCCAGCTAACAGAGGGAACACACAGTCCAGCTAACAGAGGGAACACACAGTCCAGCTAACAGAGGAACACACAGTCCAGCTAACAGAGGGAACACACAGTCCAGCTAACAGAGGAACACACAGTCCAGCTAACAGAGGGACACACAGTCCAGCTAACAGAGGGACACACAGTCCAGCTAACAGAGGGAACACACAGTCCAGCTAACAGAGGGACACACAGTCCAGCTAACAGAGGAACACACAGTCCAGCTAACAGAGGAACACAAAGTCCAGCTAACAGAGGGAACACACAGTCCAGCTAACAGAGGGAACACAGTCCAGCTACCAGAGGGAACACAGTCTAGCTAACAGAGGGAACACAGTACAGCTAACAGAGGGAACACACAGTCCAGCTAACAGAGGGAACACAGTCCAGCTACCAGAGGGAACACAGTCTAGCTAACAGAGGAACACAGTCCAGCTAACAGTGGGAAAACACCAGTCCAGCTAAACAGAGGAACACACAAAACAACAGTCCAGCTAACAGAGGACACACACAGTCCAGCTAACAGAGGGAACACACAGTCCAGCTAACAGAGGAACACACAGTCCAGCTAACAGAGGAACACACAGTCCAGCTAAGAGAGGAACACAGTCCAGCTAACAGAGGAACACACAGTCCAGCTAACATAGAAACACACAGTACAGCTAACAGAGGAACACACAGTCCAGCTAACAGAGGAACACACAGCTAACAGAGGGAACACACAGTCCAGCTAACAGAGGAACACAGTCCAGCTAACAGAGGAACACACAGTCCAGCTAACAGAGGGAACACACAGTCAAGCTAACAGAGGGAACACCACAGTCCAGCTAACAGTGGAACACACAGTCCAGCTAACAGAGGGAACACACAGTCCAGCTAACAGAGGAACACACAGTCCAGCTAACAGAGGGAACACACAGTCCAGCTAACAGGGAACACACAGTCCAGCTAACCAAAGGAACAGGGAACACACAGTCCATGCTAACAGAGGAACACACCAGTCCAGCTAACAGAGGGAACACACAGTCCAGCTAACAGAGGAACACACAGTCCAGCTAACAGGGACACACAGTCCCAGCTAACAGAGGAACACACAGTCCAGCTAACAGAGGAGACACACAGTCCAGCTAACAGAGGGAACACACAGTCCAGCTAACAGAGGAACACACAGTCCAGCTAACAGAGGGAACACACAGTCCAGCTAACAGAGGAACACACAGTCAGCTAACAGAGGAACACACAGTCCAGCTAACAGAGGGACACCTCCAGTCCCAGCCTAACAGAGGAACACACAGTCCAGCTAACAGAGGGAACACACAGTCCAGCTAACAGAGGGAACACACAGTCCAGCTAACAGAGGAACACACAGTCCAGCTAACAGAGGAACACACAGTCCAGCTAACAGAGGGAACACACAGTCCAGCTAACAGAGGGAACACACAGTCCAGCTAACAGAGGGAACACACAGTCCAGCTAACAGAGGAACACACAGTCCAGCTAACAGAGGAACACACAGTCCAGCTAACAGAGGAACACACAGTCCAGCTAACAGAGGGAACACACAGTCCAGCTAACAGAGGAACACACAGTCCAGCTAACAGAGGGAACACACAGTCCAGCTAACAGAGGGAACACACAGTCCAGCTAACAGAGGAACACACAGTCCAGCTAACAGAGGGAACACACAGTCCAGCTAACAGAGGGAACACACAGTCCAGCTAACAGAGGGAACACACAGTCCAGCTAACAGAGGGAACACACAGTCCAGCTAACAGAGGGAACACACAGTCCAGCTAACAGAGGGAACACACAGTCCAGCTAACAGAGGGAACACAGTCCAGCTAACAGAGGAACACACAGTCCAGCTAACAGAGGGAACACACAGTCCAGCTAACAGAGGAACACACAGTCCAGCTAACAGAGGGAACACACAGTCCAGCTAACAGAGGAACACACAGTCCAGCTAACAGAGGAACACACAGTCCAGCTAACAGAGGAACACACAGTCCAGCTAAGAGAGGAACACAGTCCAGCTAACAGAGGAACACACAGTCCAGCTAACATAGAAACACACAGTCCAGCTAACAGAGGAACACACAGTCCAGCTAACAGAGGAACACACAGTCCAGCTAACAGAGGGAACACACAGTCCAGCTAACAGAGGATCACACAGTCCAGCTAACAGAGGGACACACAGTCCAGCTAACAGAGGAAGACAGTCCAGCTAACAGAGGAACACACAGTCCAGCTAACAGAGGAACACAGTCAGCTAACAGAGGGAACACACAGTCCAGCTAACAGAGGAACACAGTCCAGCTAACAGAGGAACACACAGTCCAGCTAACAGAGGGAACACACAGTCCAGCTAACAGAGGGAACACACAGTCCAGCTAACAGGGAACACACAGTCCAGCTAACAGAGGAACACACAGTCCAGCTAACAGAGGGAACACACAGTCCAGCTAACAGAGGAACACACAGTCCAGCTAACAGAGGAACACACAGTCCAGCTAACAGAGGGAACACACAGTCCAGCTAACAGAGGGAACACACAGTCCAGCTAACAGAGGAACACACAGTCCAGCTAACAGAGGGAACACACAGTCCAGCTAACAGGGAACACACAGTCCAGCTAACAGAGGACACACACAGTCCAGCTAACAGAGGGAACACACAGTCCAGCTAACAGAGGAACACACAGTCCAGGCTAACAGAGGAACACACAGTCCAGCTAACAGAGGGACACGCAGTCCAGCTAACAGAGGAACACACAGTCCAGCTAACAGAGGAACACACAGTCCAGCTAACAGAGGGAACACACAGTCCAGCTAACAGAGGAACACAGTCCAGCTAACAGAGGGAACACAGGCCAGCTAACAGAGGGACACAGTCCAGCTAACAGAGGAACACACAGTCCAGTTAACAGAGGGAACACACAGTCCAGCTAACAGAGAACACAGTCCAGCTAACAGAGGAACACAGTCCAGCTAACAGAGGAACACACAGTCCAGCTAACAGAGGGAACACACAGTCCAGCTAACAGAGGGAACACACAGTCCAGCTAACAGAAGGAACACACAGTCCAGCTAACAGAGGAACACACAGTCCAGCTAACAGAAGAACACACAGTCCAGCTAACAGAGGAACACACAGTCCAGCTAACAGAGGGAACACACAGTCCAGCTAACAGAGGAACACAGTCCAGCTAACAGAGGAACACAGGCCAGCTAACAGAGGGACACAGTCCAGCTAACAGAGGAACACACAGTCCAGCTAACAGAGGGAACACACAGTCCAGCTAACAGAAGAACACAGTCCAGCTAACAGAGGAACACAGTCCAGCTAACAGAGGAACACACAGTCCAGCTAACAGAGGAACACACAGTCCAGCTAACAGAGGAACACACAGTCCAGCTAACAGAGGAACACACAGTCCAGCTAACAGAGGGAACACACAGTCCAGCTAACAGGGAACACACAGTCCAGCTAACAGAGGAACACACAGTCCAGCTAACAGAGTGAACACACAGTCCAGTAACAGGGAACACACAGTCCAGCTAACAGAGGAACACACAGTCCAGGTAACAGAGGAACACACAGTCCAGCTAACAGAGGAACACACAGTCCAGCTAACAGAGTGAACACACAGTCCAGTAACAGGGAACACACAGTCCAGCTAACAGAGGAACACACAGTCCAGGTAACAGAGGAACACACAGTCCAGCTAACAGAGGGAACACACAGTCCAGTAACAGGGAACACACAGTCCAGCTAACAGAGGAACACACACAGTCCAGCTAACAGAGGGAACACACAGTCCAGTAACAGGGAACACACAGTCCAGCTAACAGAGGAACACACAGTCCAGCTAACAGAGGGAACACACAGTCCAGTAACAGGGAACACACAGTCCAGCTAACAGAGGAACACACACAGTCCAGCTAACAGAGGGAACACACAGTCCAGTAACAGGGAACACACAGTCCAGGTAACAGAGGAACACACAGTCCAGCTAACAGAGGGACACGCAGTCCAGCTAACAGAGGAACACACAGTCCAGCTAACAGAGGAACACACAGTCCAGCTAACAGAGGGAACACACAGTCCAGCTAACAGAGGAACACAGTCCAGCTAACAGAGGAACACAGGCCAGCTAACAGAGGGACACAGTCCAGCTAACAGAGGAACACACAGTCCAGTTAACAGAGGGAACACACAGTCCAGCTAACAGAAGAACACAGTCCAGCTAACAGAGGAACACAGTCCAGCTAACAGAGGAACACACAGTACAGCTAACAGAGGGAACACACAGTCCAGCTAACAGAGGGAACACACAGTCCAGCTAACAGAAGGAACACACAGTCCAGCTAACAGAGGAACACACAGTCCAGCTAACAGAAGAACACACAGTCCAGCTAACAGAGGAACACACAGTCCAGCTAACAGAGGGAACACACAGTCCAGCTAACAGAGGAACACAGTCCAGCTAACAGAGGAACACAGGCCAGCTAACAGAGGGACACAGTCCAGCTAACAGAGGAACACACAGTCCAGCTAACAGAGGGAACACACAGTCCAGCTAACAGAAGAACACAGTCCAGCTAACAGAGGAACACAGTCCAGCTAACAGAGGAACACAGTCCAGCTAACAGAGGAACACACAGTCCAGCTAACAGAGGAACACACAGTCCAGCTAACAGAGGAACACACAGTCCAGCTAACAGAGGGAACACACAGTCCAGCTAACAGGGAACACACAGTCCAGCTAACAGAGGAACACACAGTCCAGCTAACAGAGTGAACACACAGTCCAGTAACAGGGAACACACAGTCCAGCTAACAGAGGAACACACAGTCCAGGTAACAGAGGAACACACAGTCCAGCTAACAGAGGGACACGCAGTCCAGCTAACAGAGGAACACACAGTCCAGCTAACAGAGGAACACAGTCCAGCTAACAGAGGAACACACAGTCCAGCTAACAGAGGGAACACACAGTCCAGCTAACAGAGGGAACACACAGTCCAGCTAACAGAGGGAACACACAGTCCAGCTAACAGAGGAACACACAGTCCAGCTAACAGAGGAACACACAGTCCAGCTAACAGAGGAACACACAGTCCAGCTAACAGAGGGAACACACAGTCCAGCTAACAGAGGAACACAGTCCAGCTAACAGAGGAACACAGGCCAGCTAACAGAGGGACACAGTCCAGCTAACAGAGGAACACACAGTCCAGCTAACAGAGGGAACACACAGTCCAGCTAACAGAAGAACACAGTCCAGCTAACAGAGGAACACAGTCCAGCTAACAGAGGAACACACAGTCCAGCTAACAGAGGAACACACAGTCAAGCTAACAGGGGAACACACAGTCCAGCTAACAGAGGAACACACAGTCCAGCTAACAGAGGGAACACACAGTCCAGCTAACAGAGGGAACACACAGTCCAGCTAACAGGGAACACACAGTCCAGCTAACAGAGGAACACACAGTCCAGCTAACAGAGGGAACACACAGTCCAGTAACAGGGAACACACAGTCCAGCTAACAGAGGAACACACAGTCCAGCTAACAGAGGGAACACACAGTCCAGCTAACAGAGGGAACACACAGTCCAGCTAACAGAGGAACACACAGTCCAGCTAACAGAGGGAACACACAGTCCAGCTAACAGAGGAACACACAGTCCAGCTAACAGAGGAACACACAGTCCAGCTAACAGAGGGACACACAGTCCAGCTAACAGAGGGAACACACAGTCCAGCTAACAGAGGGAACACAGTCCAGCTAACAGAGGGAACACACAGTCCAGCTAACAGAGGGAACACAGTCCAGCTAACAGAGGGAACACACAGTCCAGCTAACAGAGGGAACACAGTCCAGCTAACAGAGGAACACACAGTCCAGCTAACAGAGGGAACACACAGTCCAGCTAACAGAGGAACATACAGTCCAGCTAAAAGAGGGAACACACAATCCAGCTAACAGAGGAACACACAGTCCAGCTAACAGGGAACACACAGTCCAGCTAACAGAGGGAACACACAGTCCAGCTAACAGAGGAACACACAGTCCAGCTAACAGGGGGAACACACAGTCCAGCTAACAGAGGGAACACAGTCCAGCTAACAGAGGGAACACACAGTCCA
This sequence comes from Coregonus ussuriensis, assembly GCA_031479575.1. Classification (NCBI taxonomy): domain Eukaryota; kingdom Metazoa; phylum Chordata; class Actinopteri; order Salmoniformes; family Salmonidae; genus Coregonus; species Coregonus ussuriensis. The sequence continues at coordinate 4,666,224 of CM062482.1, read as the reverse complement.
GCTAACAGAGGGAACACAGTCCAGCTAACAGAGGGAACACACAGTCCAGCTAACAGAGGGAACACAGTCCAGCTAACAGAGGAACACACAGTCCAGCTAACAGAGGGAACACACAGCCCAGATAACAGAGGAACACACAGTCCAGCTAACAGAGGGAACACACAGTCCAGCTAACAGAGGAACACACAGTCCAGCTAACAGAGGAACACACAGTCCAGCTAACAGAGGGAACACACAGTCCAGCTAACAGAGGGAACACACAGTCCAGCTAACAGGGAACACACAGTCCAGCTAACAGAGGAACACACAGTCCAGCTAACAGAGGGAACACACAGTCCAGTAACAGGGAACACACAGTCCAGCTAACAGAGGAACGAACACACAGTCCAGCTAACAGAGGAACACACAGTCCAGCTAACAGAGGGAACACACAGTCCAGCTAACAGAGGGAACACACAGTCCAGCTAACAGAGGAACACACAGTCCAGCTAACAGAGGAACACACAGTCCAGCTAACAGAGGAACACAGTCCAGCTAACAGAGGGACACACAGTCCAGCTAACAGAGGAACACACAGTCCAGCTAACAGAGGAACACACAGTCCAGCTAACAGAGGAACACACAGTTCAGCTAACAGAGGGAACACACAGTCCAGCTAACAGAGGAACACACAGTCCAGCTAACAGAGGGAACACACAGTCCAGCTAACAGAGGAACACACAGTCCAGCTAACAGAGGGAACACACAGTCCAGCTAACAGAGGGAACACAGTCCAGCTAACAGCACTGAAGGAGGAGTTGAGAAATGGGACAGACAACACAGGACCCACCAACCCAAACCAGCAGACCCCACCCCCCTCCTAACAGCCCCCCTGTCAGCTCCCCCGAAAGCCCTCCTGACAACCCCCACACATCCACTGGCACCCCCCCTGTCAGCCCGCCAAACCCAAACCAACAGAACCCACCCCCTCCTAACAGCCCCTCCTGACAACCCCCACACATGCCTCCTGTAGCTCGGTTGGTAGAGCATGGCGCTTGCAACGCCAGGGTTGTGGGTTCGATTCCCACGGGGGGCCAGTATGAAAATGTATGCACTCACTAACTGTAAGTCACTCTGGATAAGAGCGTCTGCTAAATGACTCAAATGTACATGTAATCCACTGCCCCCCCCCCTTCCCCCCCTGTCAGCCCAGTGGATAGCTCTCCTGACAACCCCCCCACATCCACGGAGGACACACAAAAGCCAGAGATTGTGCTCCTCATTGACTCAAAAGGGAAATAAACTTTCTCCTAAACAGAAAGTGGCTAAACTCTGGTGCCCAAACACTAGGCATGCCCTGGAGCAGAGGACAGACTAGGGTCCCCCAGCCACATTATAATTCACACAGGCACAAGCTACCAGAGGGCCCAGCAGGAAAGGGTAGCCACCGCACTCAATGGAGTGATTGAAAAAGCTTCTTCCATTTTCCATCTCCACCATCCTACCACAAAAAAGACTCACCCTGCTACCGTACAGCGGGTGAATGCAAGCATTTCCCGGGACTGTGCCTGGCACACCACTGGCACACCAGGTCCACTTCTGCAAGGCAGCAGTCCCAACTTTTGTCAGGACCCTGAAGGAAGTCACCCTCAACCGCAGCCCCAGCACCTCACACAGGAGCAACAAAGCAACGGACACCCCGCACAGACCAGCGAGACACACTCCAGACCAGCGAGACCCCCTCCAGACCTGTGAGACCCCCTCCCGAAGGACCTGCACCAGGAGAGAACCCACGCCAAGAGGACCTACACCCAGACCACAGCATTACCAGCCACATCCCCACCCCACCCCAACCAGCCAAGACCCCCCAAACAAACCCTGGCCACACCCTATATAGCCCCCCCAGATAAGACCTATGCCCCTTCTGCCGCATGTGTCCCCCCAATAGAATCCCCTAACAATGACAGCTTCTCCATCCTTGAGGGGGAGATAAACCATTTCCAGGCCCAGGGACATGTACTAGTCTGTGGCGACCTAAATGCCAGAACTGGACAAGAACCTGACACTCTCAGCACACAGGGGGACAAACACCTACCTGGAGGTGACAGCATTCCCTACCAAATATGCCCCCCTAGACACAACTATGACAAAAAAAAAACAAAAAAAACTGGTCACAACTCCTGCTAAATGACTAAAATGTAATTGTAAGGGAAGACAGCCTATGTGCACACTGCCCAGAAAATGAGGTGGAAACCGAGCTGCACCTTCTAACCTCCTGCCAAATGTATGACCATATTAGAGACATATATTTCCTTCTGATTACACAGACACACAAAGAATTTCAAAACAAAACCAATCTTGGTAAACTCCCATATCTACAGTATTAGGTGAAATATCAGAGTGTGTCACCACAGCAGCAAAGATATGTGACCTGTTGCCACAAGAAAAGGGCAACCAGTGAAGCACAAACACCATTGGAAATACAACCTATATTTATGTTTATTTACTTCATACTTCAACTATTTGTGTATTGTTACAACATTGCCAATAATATAACATTTGAAATGTCTATAATCTTTAAAAACTTTTGTGAGTGTAATTTTTTACTGTTCATTTTGATTGTTTGTTTCTCTTTTGTTTATTATCTTTTTCACTTGCTTTGGCAATGTTAACATATGTAAACAACAATGTAAACAAATTGAATAGAGAGAGAGAGAGAGAGAGGGGAAGAGAGATAGAGAGGCTCTGTCCCACCACCCACTAGTAGCTAGAGAGAGAGAGAGAGAGAGAGAGAGAGAGAGAGAGAGAGAGAGAGAGAGAGAGAGAGAGAGAGAGAGAGAGAGAGAGAGAGAGAGAGAGAGAGAGAGAGAGAGAGAGAGAGAGAGAGAGAGAGAGAGAGAGAGAGAGAGAGAGAGAGAGAGAGAGAGAGCCCCCCTAGGCACAACTACGACAACATAACCAACAAAAACGGGTCACGACTCCTGCAGCTCTGTTGCACGCTGGGTCTGTACATAGTCAACGGTAGGCTTCGAGGGGACTCCTATGGTAGGTACACCTGTAGCTCATCTCTTGGCAGTAGTATTTTAGATTACTTTTTACTGATATCAACCCAGAGTCTCTCAGAGCGTTCACAGTCAGCCCACTGACATCCCTATCAAACCACAGCAAATTCACAGTCTACTTGAACAGAGCAATACTCAATCATGAGGCATCAAAGCCAAAGGAACTGAATAATATTAAGAAATGCTATAGATTGAAGAGAAAGCAGTGTAGAAACCTACCCACATTTTTGGGGGGCAACATCAAATTCAAACCTTTTTAGACAACTTCCTGGACAAAACATTTCACTGTAATAGTGAAGGTGTAAACTTGGCAGTAGAAAACCTAAACAATATATTTGACTTCTCAGCTTCCCTATCAAATCTAAACATTTCAAGCAGACAACCTAAGAAAATTAACAACAATGACAAATGGTTTGATGAAGAACACAAAAACCTAAGAAAGACATTGAGAAACCTATCCAACCAAAAACATAGAGACCCAGAAAACCTGAGCCTACACCTTCACTATGGTTAATCACTAAAACAATACAGAAACACGCTAATGAAAAAGAAGGAACAGCACGTCAGAAATCAGCTCAATGTAATTGAAGAACCCATAGAATCTAACCACTTCTGGGAAAAGTGGAAAACACTAAACAAACAACAACACAAAGAGTTATCTATCCAAAACGGAGATGTATGGGTAAACCACCATTCCGATTGATTACTTAAACTCTTCAACTTCATCCTCAGCTCTGGCATCTTCCCCAAAATGTCGAACCAAGGACTGGTCAACCCTATTCACAAAAGTGGAGACATATTTGACCCCAATAACTTCCGTGGGATATGCGTCAACAGCAACCTTGGGAAAATCCTCTGCATTATCATTAATAGCAGACTCGTACAATTCATCAGTGAAAATAATGTACTGAACAAATGTCAAATTGGCTTTTGACCAAATTACCAAACGACAGACCACGTACAGTGAGGGAAAAAGGTATTTGATCCCCTGCTCATTTTGTACATTTGCCCACTGACAAAGAAATGATCAGTCTATAATTTTAATGGTAGGTTAATTTGAACAGTGAGAGACAGAATAACAACAAAACAATCCAGAAAAACACATGTCAAAAATGTTATAAATTCATTTGCATTTTAATGAGGGAAATAAGTATTTGACCCCCCCTCAATCAGAAAGATTTCTGGCTCCCAGGTGTCTTTTATACAGGTAACGAGCTGAGATTAGGAGCACACTCATAAAGGGAGTGCTCCTAATCTCAGTTTGTTACCTGTATGAAAGACATCTGTCCACAGAAGCAATCAATCAATCAGATTCCAAACTCTCCACCATGGCCATGACCAAAGTGCTTTCCAAGGATGTCAGGGACAAGATTGTAGACCTACACAAGGCTGGAATGGGCTACAAGACCATCACCAAGCAGCTTGGTGAGAAGGTGACAACAGTTGGTGCGATTATTCGCAAATGGAAGAAACATAAAATAACTGTCCTCGGCCTGGGGCTCCATGCAAGATCTCACCTTGTGGAGTTGCAATGATCATGAGAACGGTGAGGAATCAGCCCAGAACTACACGGGAGGATCTTGTCAATGATCTCAAGGCAGCTGGGACCATAGTCACCAAGAAAACAATTGGTAACACACTACGCCGTGAAGGACTGAAATCCTGCTCAAGAAAGCACATATACAGGGCCGTCTGAAGTTTGCCAATGAACATCTGAATGATTCAGAGGAGAACTGGGTGAAAGTGTTGTGGTCAGATGAGACCAAAATCGAGCTCTTTGGCATCAACTCAACACGCTGTGTTTGGAGCAGGAGGAATGCTGCCTATGACCCCAAGAACACCATCCCCACCGTCAAACATAGAGGTGGAAACATTATGCTTTGGGGGTGTTTTTCTGCTAAGGGGACAGGACAACTTCACCGCATCAAAGGGACGATGGACGGGGCCATGTACCGACAAATCTTGGGTGAGAACCTCCTTCCCTCAGCCAGGACATTGAAAAGTAGTCGTGGATGGGTATTCCAGCATGACAATGACCCAAAACACACGGCCAAGGCAACAAAGGAGTGGCTCAAGAAGAAGCACATTAAGGTCCTGGAGTGGCCTAGCCAGTCTCCAGACCTTAATCCCATAGAAAATCTGTTGAGGGAGCTGAAGGTTTGAGTTGCCAAACGTCAGGCTCGAAACCTTAATGACTTGGAGAAGACCTGCAAAGAGGAGTAGGACACAATCCCTCCTGGTGGCCAACTACAATAAACATCTGACCTCTGTGATTGCCAACAAGGGTTTTGCCACCAAGTACTAAGTCATGTTTTGCAGAGGGGTCAAATACTTATTTCCCTTATTAAAATGCAAATCAATTTATAACATTTTTGACATGCGTTTTTCTGGATTTTTGTTGTTGTTATTCTGTCTCACTGTTCAAATAAACCTACCATTAAAATTATAGACTGATCATGTCTTTGTCAGTGGGCAAACGTACAAAATCAGCAGGGGATCAAATATTTTTTTCCCTCACTGTATTCACACTGCACACCCTAACTGACAAACAAACAAACCAAAACAAAGGCAAAGTCTTCTCATGCTTTGTTGATTTCCACAAAGCTTTTGACTCAATTTGGCATGAGGGTCTGCCATAGAAATTGATGGAATGTGGTGTTGCGGGAGAAACATACTACATTATAAAATTAATGTACACAAACAACAAGTGTGTGGCTAACATTGGCAAGAAAACACAGACATTTCTTTTCACAGGGCCGTGGGGTGAGACAGGGATGCAGCTTGAGCCCCACACTCTTCAACACACACAGTGCCTTTGGAAAGTATTCAGACCCCTTGACTTTTTCCAAATTTTGTTATGTTACAGCCATATTCTAAAATTGATTTAAAAAATAAAAGTCCTCAGCAATCTACACACAATACCCAATAATGACAAAGCAAAAACAAGTTATATACATTTTGCAAACATGTTAAATATAAACAAAACAGAAATACCTGATTTACATAAGTATTCCCTTTGCTATGAGACTCAAAATTGAACTCAGGTGCATCCTGTTTCCATTGATCATCCTTGATATGTTTCTACAACTTAATTGGAATCCACCTGTGGTAAATTGAATTGATTGGACATGATTTGGAAAGGCACACACCTGTCTATATAAGGTCCCACAGTTGACAGTGAAAGTCAGAGCAAAAACCAAGCCATGAGGTCGAAGGAATTGTCCATAGAGCTCTGAGACAGGATTGTGTCGAGGCACAGATCTGGGGAAGGGTACCAAAGCATTTCTGCAGCATTGAAGGTCCCCAAGAACACAGTGGTCTCCATCATTCTTAAATGGAAGAAGTTTGGAACCACCAAGACTCTTCCTAGTGCTGGCCGCCCGGCCAAACTGAGCAATCGGGGGATAAGGGCCTTGGTCAGGGAGGTGACCAACAACCCGATGGTCACTCTGACAGAGCTCCAGAGTTCCTCTATGGAGATGGGAGAACCTTCCAGAAGGACAACCATCTCTGCAGCACTCCACCAATCAGGCCTTTATTGTAGAGTGGCCAGACGGAAGCCACTCTCAGTAAAAGGCACATGACTGCCCGCTTGTAGTTTGCCAAAAGGCACCTAAAGACTCAAAGAGAAACAAGATTCTCTGGTCTGATGAAACCAAGATTGAACTCTTTGGCCTGAATGCCAAGCGTCACATCTGGAGGAAACCTGGCACCATCCCTACGGTGAAGCATGGTGGTGGCAGCATCATCCTGTGGAGATCCTGTGACCTCCCGAGTGGCGCAGTGGTCTAAGGCACTCCATCGCAGTGCTAGCTGTCCCATTAGAAATCCTGGTTCGAATCCAGGCTCTGTCGTAGCTGGCCGCGACCGGGAGACCCATGGGGCGGCGCACAATTGGCCAAGCGTTGTCCAGGGTAGGGGAGGGAATGGCCGGCAGGGATGTAGCTCAGTTGGTAGAGCATGGCGTTTGCAATGCCAGGGTTGTGGGTTTGATTCCCACGGGGGGCCAGTATGAAAATAATGTATGCTGTCACTCTGGATAAGACCGTCTGCTAAATGACAAAAAAAATATATATATATGTTTTTTTTTAATGATATGTTTTTCAGCGGCAAAGACTGGGAGTCTAGTCAGGATCAAGGCAAAGGTGAACGGAGCATAGTACATTTACATTTTAGTCATTTAGCAGACGCTCTTATCCTGAGCTACTTAGTTAGAGCATACTGGCCCCCCGTGGGAATCGAACCCACAACCCTGGCCTTGCAAGCGCCATGCTCTACCAACTGAGCTACAGAGAGATCCTCCTGCTCAGGATCTCAGACTGGGGCTGAAGGTTCACTTTCCAACAGGACAACGACCCTAAGCACACAGCCAAGAAAACGCAGGAGTGGCTTCGGGACAAGTCTCTGAATGTCCTTGAGTGGCCCAGCCAGAGCCTGGACATGAACCCGATCGAACATCTCTGGAGAGACCTGAAAATAGCTGTGCAGAAATATTCCCCATCCAACCTGACAGAGCTTGAGAGGATCTGCAGATAAATATGGGAGAAACTGCCCAAATACAGGTGTGCCAAGCTTGTAGTGTCATACCCAAGAAGACTCTATGCTGTAATCACTGCCAAAGATGCTTCAACAAAGTACTGATTAAAGGGACTGAATACATATGTAAATGTGATATTTCACTTTTTTATTTTTAATACATTTGCAAAATGTTCTAAAAACCTTTTTTTGCTTTGTCATTATGGGGTGTTGAGTGTAGATTGATGAGGGAAAAAAATTATTTAATCCATTTTAGAATAAGGCTGTAATGTAACAAAATGTGGAAGAAGTCAAAGGGTCTGAATACTTTCCGAATGCACTGTACAAATATAATAAAAAATACCATTTTATAAAAGGTATAATTGCATGATATGATTGCGTTTTGCAACCCTGCTCCCCCGTCGCCCCAAGATGATTGGTTTTGACCACTAAAGTATTTGCTTCACCACGCCCTTCACTGATTTCATTGGTGCAGCTAGAAACCACAAGTGTCTTTCTTATAATGAACAGACACCCGCAAAAAGTAAAATTCAAGGAACTTGATTATCTATTTTGTTGTGCTGTTGTTACATTTGTATTGGTGTTTCGTGTGCTATGCGTTTGGGTGTTGTTACATTGGTGTTCCGTGTGCTATGCGTTTGGGTGTTGTTGTTTGATGTGATTTGCGATGTGCATCATGAGCAAAGTCGTTGTAGCCTGTCATTTCAGTTCCCCTGTGAGATCCATGAGCACGGGCTGACTTTACTGTCCTGTACCGTGGCAGATGCCTGCCAGCAGCCTACCTACCAAAAGGTTGCACCATGTTGCACCATGTCCATTTCAATGTAGAAAAATGCATGCCTCTTATGGAAGATGCCAAAACTTTGGCAAAGATACTGTTTTCCATCTGTTTTTAACCCAGCATTTTTTTTTTAATATCAGGTTTTGGATGTGTGTATTTCCTTCAATATACAGTGGGGGAAAAAAGTATTTAGTCAGCCACCAATTGTGCAAGTTCTCCCACTTAAAAAGATGAGAGAGGCCTGTCATTTTCATCATAGGTACACGTCAACGATGACAGACAAATTGAGATTTTTTTTCTCCAGAAAATCACATTGTAGGATTTTTAATGAATTTATTTGCAAATTATGGTGGAAAATAAGTATTTGGTCACCTACAAACAAGCAAGATTTCTGGCTCTCACAGACCTGTAACTTCTTCTTTAAGAGGCTCCTCTGTCCTCCACTCGTTACCTGTATTAATGGCACCTGTTTGAACTTGTTATCAGTATAAAAGACACCTGTCCACAACCTCAAACAGTCACACTCCAAACTTCACTATGGCCAAGACCAAAGAGCTGTCAAATGACACCAGAAACAAAATTGTAGACCTGCACCAGGCTGGGAAGACTGAATCTGCAATAGGTAAGCAGCTTGGTTTGACGAAATCAACTGTGGGAGCAATTATTAGGAAATGGAAGACATACAAGACCACTGATAATCTCCCTCGATCTGGGGCTCCACGCAAGATCTCACCCCGTGGGGTCAAAATGATCACAAGAACGGTGAGCAAAAATCCCAGAACCACACGGGGGGACCTAGTGAATGACCTGCAGAGAGCTGGGACCAAAGTAACAAAGCCTACCATCAGTAACACACTACGCCGCCAGGGACTCAAATCCTGCAGTGCCAGACGTGTCCCCCTGCTTAAGCCAGTACATGTCCAGGCCCGTCTGAAGTTTGCTAGAGTGCATTTGGATGATCCAGAAGAGGATTGGGAGAATGTCATATGGTCAGATGAAACCAAAATATAACTTTTTGGTAAAAACTCAACTCGTCGTGTTTGGAGGACAAAGAATGCTGAGTTGCATCCAAAGAACATCATACCTACTGTGAAGCATGGGGGTGGAAACATCATGCTTTGGGGCTGTTTTTCTGCAAAGGGACCAGGACGACTGATCCGTGTAAAGGAAAGAATGAATGGGGCCATGTATCGTGAGATTTTGAGTGAAAACCTCCTTCCATCAGCAAGGGCATTGAAGATGAAACGTGGCTGGGTCTTTCAGCATGACAATGATCCCAAACACACCGCCCGGGCAACGAAGGAGTGGCTTCGTAAGAAGCATTTCAAGGTCCTGGAGTGGCCTAGCCAGTCTCCAGATCTCAACCCCATAGAAAATCTTTGGATGAGTTGAAAGTCCGTGTTGCCCAGCGACAGCCCCAAAACATCACTGCTCTAGAGGAGATCTGCATGGAGGAATGGGCCAAAATACCAGCAACAGTGTGTGAAAACCTTGTGAAGACTTACAGAATACGTTTGACCTGTGTCATTGCCAACAAAGGTTATATAACAAAGTATTGAGAAACTTTTGTTATTGACCAAATAATTAGTTTCCACCATAATTTGCAAATAAATTCATTAAAAATCCTACAATGTGATTTTCTGGATTTTTCTTCTCATTTTGTCTGTCATAGTTGACGTGTACATATGATGAAAATTACAGACCTCTCTCATCTTTTTAAGTGGGAGAACTTGCACAATTGGTGGCTGACTAAATACTTTTTTCCCCCACTGTATCTAGCCATATTGTAGGCTGCATTTGAAGGTGAAGCATGGAAGATGTGAGAGAGAGAGCGAGGGGACAGAGATGAGGTCAAAGACTAGGCAACAGGAAGGTATCAACTGCCTCTTTTCAAATGTCTTTCTTCCTGTGTTCAGAGACTGGGTTTACAGACTGTATGGGTCTCACTCTGAAGTCTGAAATGTGCTACTTTTGAGAGAGAGACAGAAGGTGTGTGAGAGAGAGGATTGCGAGGAAAGTTTAAAGCAGGAAAAGGTCAACTGCCTCTTTCTTCAACTGCCACATTTCAAATGCCACTTTTTTTTTCCTCTCTCTTTCTTCCTGTGTTCAGAGACATGGTTAATAGACTGTGTAAGTCCCACTCTGATGTCTAACTGGAAAATCAGTCCTTCTTCCATTGACTGCTCTGGGATTTATTTCTCCCACATCAAACAAACACATCAGCAGCAACACAAAGAGCTCTTAGAAAAGCTGTGGACAATGCATCTCAATTTTCCCCACAAAACAGGTAGGATTTTTGGTCCTATCCGTGCAGTTTCGGATTTCTTTCAATCTTAGCCGGGTGGTGTCATCGTACCCGTTGAAAATCTGTCTTCGACTCCAATCAACATGGTTTGGTTTCATAAGCTCTAGTATGAATAACCTCTAATATAAACACAGTGGGGCTAGTAAATGTAATAGAATGGAGAACTGTGTCAGAAGAATGTTCAGCTTCTGTATTGTCAGACTGTTACCATGTAGTGTCACTGTGTTATAGTGGAGTCCTGCAGACCAAACATTAACTTCTGACCCCTAAAAAACAAAGTACGACAGCCGTATGGAAGAACACACAGAACATACTGTACATACATTTTAACTGCCTCTGAGCTCCTCTCTCTCTCTCTCTCTCTCTCTCTCTCTCTCTCTCTCTCTCTCTCTCTCTCTCTCTCTCTCTCTCTCTCTCTCTCTCTCTCTCTCTCCTCTCTCTTCTCTCTCTTTCTCTCTCTCTCTCTCTCTCTCTCTCTCTCTCTCTCTCTCTCTCTCTCTCTCTCTCTCTCTCTCTCTCTCTCTCTCTCTCTCTCTCTCTCTCTCTCTCTCTCTCTCGCCCTCTCTCTCGCCCTCTCTCTACTCTATGTCTCTGTTGCTTTCTCTTTCCCTCTCATCTCTCTCTCTCTCTCACTGCCATTAAAACATTGTTCAGTTATGGGGCTGACGCTGGAGTAAAACAATCGTTTTATTGGAGAGGAGAAACGACTAATTTGTTTGTGTACCGTGTGTGTGTGTGTGTGTGTGTGTGTGTGTGTGTGTGTGTGTGTGTGTGTGTGTGTGTGTGTGTGTGTGTGTGTGTGTGTGTGTGTGTGTGTGTGTGTGTGTGTGTGTGTGTGTGCGTGCGTGCGTGCGTGCGTGTGTGTGATAGCATTTTCCTTGCTTTCCTGTCGTTAGCTAATCTTTCTTTGTTCTCATGCTCAACGAAAGGAGGGAGAAGAGAAACTTGGGAATTTGTCGATTGGTCCTTGGGGAGAGTGGAGATAGCTTTTGGCTGCGTCATTTATTGTCACGGATTCTGCCGAGTCTGCTCCTCCTCCTTGCTCGGGCAGGCTTCGGCGTTCGTCGTCCCCGGAGTAGTAGCTACTGCCGTTCGTTGTTATCGGTGTTTGTTTAGTTTTGTCTGTATTGTTTACACCTGTTTGTCATTATGTTAATTGTTTCCCTTATAATTACCCCTGTCTCTCATCTGTACTTTGTGTGTGATTGTTTTCCCCTTTCACGGTTGTCTATTTTGTGAGCGGGTTATTTCCTCCCTGCGTGGAGTTATTTTCTGTGTCCTTTTGGATCCTTTTCGTATTAAAGTACGTATCCGAGAGTTCTGTGTCCTGCGCCTGACTTAGTTTACCGCATCTCACCGACAGGCGTGACAATTATTTTTAAGTAATCAACTTTACAGCTTTAACAGATGCAGCTGCATTACGGATTCTGCTAACTTTGGCCACTCTCTCTACAACGCTAATATTTGGCAAGAGATGACAAACAGACAGTTTAGAAGTTGGAAGACAGTCAACAGTATTAATGCTTGATGATCAATACAAAGCATCCCTGATGGACCCCCAGTGTGTATCTCTCTTTATCTTGGCAGGTTCTAATTCCCCTGTCTAAAATTTCTGCATCCAAAATGGCTGCCTCCCAAATGGCACATCCCAAATGGCAACATCCCAAATGACTGCATTCCAAATGGCTGCCTCCCAAATGGTAACATCCCAAATGGCACCCTATTCCATGTATAGTGCACTACTTCTCCTGACCAGAACCCTTTTGGGCTTTATACCCTATACCCTATACCCTATACCCTATGGGCCCTGGTCAAAAGTAGTGCACTATATAAGGAATAGGGTGCCATTTGGGATGTTGCCTACAGTAAGTACATCGGGGAGGAATGCTCCCCTTATGGGTGTTTAATCCAGAACAGCAGTATCAACAGATGTGCTACCATGTGGGTGATACTGTATAACACTGCATGTTATTATGCTTTTTGATGGGTTTCCTTGTTCATCGTAAAAAACCCCTCAGTGATTACGTCTGCATCCCAAGTAGCCAGGCTCCACAGGGGTGCACTGTATAGTGATACATATTATGGCTCTGATTGTCCAGAAACCAGGGAAATCAACACAATTACTTCCTGAAAGGGTTTGTCATTGCAGAGTTTTGTTTATCTAAAGTTTAAACCACCAAGGTAATCCATTTAGGTGTGTCACCTTGAGGCCATAATAAGCAACTGAGAATGAGATATTCGTTTAATTTAAAGTCATTAAGGAAACTCACAAAGCATAAATTCTATGCATTTTATGTATAAAATCTAGCCCTTGAGATCGATCGCTCTACATCATGATCATTATAAATTACAATGAATAATACATATCAAAGAGCAATAAGATTAGTTCAGATTCTTAATAAACATGGTTCACTCTTCTTCCTACAGTTTACACAAATGGAACAGGAATCAATCTATGGGAATCCCATGTGACATTACATACAACTAGGCCTACTAAAACGTAATGTTATGACTATAACTAGTGTTCCTTGAAGGAGCGAAAACAAGGTACAACATACTATAGGGAGTCACACTCTCGTGACTTCAGTTGAAGGATCTACAATCACGCCTGACAAGGCCAATGAAATCCGCCTTCCACAGGTGATAAGCGTGAGGCTCGGATTCACTCCTTCAATTTAATAACACTTTTCACCGACCCCAGGAATGTGTGGGACCAAAACAGGTGTTGTACCTCAATAGTTATAGTCATAACGTTACGTTCCTTTTCAGTCAGTCAACTTCAGTACAACACACATCGGGGAAATATAATCACGCCCCCAAGACGACCCCAACGGATACTAAAATAAAAATGGCCCATGGCAGACCAGCCAGACCTGACCCTACCAGATGCTTGCTGCCTAGTGACATTCCCCTGTCACAGCCATTAACACACTATGTGCTATACTGGACCGCTAAGCAATAAAACCTCACAAAAGTGTGTGGTGAAGCCCAACTCGCCCCAGCACAAATATCTCCTATATTCAACCCGACAAGGGAAATAGCTCAAAAGCTAAGGACCTTTAGGACGTTCGCATTTGCACACAACATCACCTTAGGCTCACCCGGGGCAAACTGAGTACCAGATAACACACGGAGGTCCCCACACACGTTTAACCGAGGCCAAAAGCCACGAGAGGTTTTGTTGGATCTTCAGATCCATCGACTCCTGAGGCTCAAAGGGGGGCCCACACACAGTGCCTCCAAAACCAGTGCCAAGTCCCAGGGGGGGCCCACATGAATACACATTAGACATGGCAAAATGTATAGAAATGTCAAGAATATTTACTTTAAAACTGCACCATTTTCTCTCCACCAACAAGAGTGTTGTAATGGAGTAGGGGGAAGTTGCACCTAGACACTGGTCTTTGGTCAGTTGGGGATTTTTCCACACTAATGGTTAATGTTAGGATTGGGGGAGAGGAAGCAGATCCTGATCTGGACCTAGTGGAAACTTCACCTTGGGGCTTAGACCACAGTAAGACCATTTCCAATACCCACATCCCACCCCTAGGGGGCAGCAGCAGCAGGAGACAGGTGCCTGGAGGACCAGCATGTTTTTAATGGCTCTGGTGAACTTTAACCTAAGGACTTGGGTAGTGGTGCACTTTATAGGGAATAGGGTGGTATTTGGGGCCTACTCTATGGGAAAATCTCAATTGCGGTTCAAGATGGCGATAACAACGCGCTCAAGATAGCATCTACACTTTTAACGTGGAGAATGCTCAAGAGCTCCTGTAGGAACATAAAGATGTCTGATGCACTGAAAAGTCATTTTTCGTGGCACCAGAGCGCAAATGCTTGCCATTTATAATGCATACACGCATTGTTCGTTGCCAATGGCGCCCTAGGGGCAGCCTAGCTGGGCTCTTAGCTCCAGCAAATGTCTTGTTAATCAGCATTAAGTGCCTTGCTCAAGGGCACATCGACAGATTTTTCACCTAGTCAGGCTTGGGGATTAGAACCTGCAACCTTTCGGTTACTGGCACAACGCTCTTAACCACTAAGCTACCTGCTGCCCTAGACTAGTAGGGGAACAGCGCTAGCCGTCCCCTAGTCTCGCACACAAAACTGATTCGAGAGAGGGCAGCCTGAGCAATGCACAAAGCCAAGACAACCAACTTGAGTATCTTTAAATGCATTGGGGCATTGTCCTAGTTAGCCATTTTGCAGTTTTGGGACAGTTTTGTTGGGTGCAATGTAAGACAGTCTTGTGTTCCAATTGTTTGTTTTAGTGGCGTGAATCTGTTCACACCGAGGTGAAGAGAGGAATAATTGAAGGAATTAATCAGAGCCTCACGCTTATCACCTGTGGAAGGTGGGGCTTCCAGCAAGGCACGGATTTCACTGGCCTTGCCAGGCGTGATTGTAGATCCTTTAACCGAAGTCGCGAGAGTGCGACTCCCCATAGTATGTTGTACCGAAGTTGACTGACTGAAAGGGAAGTACTGTGCCACTTCAAATCCGGCTCAAATTACCAATCCCACAGGGAGTGCTATAAGGCTGATCTGAGCTGGCCTTTTTTGCAAATATAGAACTCTGCAGGTCAGTCATGAAACACGTGATTGGGCTAATTGGTGTTGGGCTAAAAGGTTGACACACATGTAAATGTTCTTCCGTAATGTAAATGTTCTTCTTTATATGTTAATGTTCTCTGATCCAACAGTGTATTATTGTACCTATAGTACTGTATTGTACTTATATTCATTTTGCACTTTCATAAACCATAATGTACAGATGTAGCATCTTAATTTGAGCGAGTTTTGCTACAACAGGAATATAGTCCTGCATCAACAGGAAATGTCAAATATTACATTTTTCAAAGTTGAAATGACAAAAACGTTCGAAATGTTTAAAAACTCAAATATACCACAAGGAAATTCTCAGCAACAAAAGAGTGATCAAATTAAGATCCTACATCTGTATAACCAATGCAGGCAAGCTAAAGTATTCCAAAACTCCTGTTCATGGTATGGATGTGATACTATGGATCACACATTTATAACAGATGTAGGTGAACTACAGTATTCCATACCTTGGTAAAATGTATTATAGATATTGTTTAATTTGCCCTCCCGTGTCCTGTATATTCAAAATGTTCCAGTTATTGTGGGTTATTATGTGACAGCAAAGGCTGTTTAGCAGACAGAAAATGTCAAACCAATTAATTGAATATGTCTCCAAAAACATCCAGCCGAAACATATAGTTGAAGTCGGAAGTTTACATACACTTAGGTTGGAGTCATTAAAACTCATTTTTCAACCACTCCACACATTTCTTGTTAACAAACTATAGTTTTGGCAAGTTGGTTAGGACATCTACTTTGTGAATGACACAAGTAATTTTTCCAACAATTGTTTACAGACAGATTATTTCACTTATAATTCACTGTATCACGATTCCAGTGGGTCAGAAGTTTACATACACTAAGTTGACTGTGCCTTTAAACAGCTTGGACTATTCCATACAATGATGTCATGGCTTTAGAAGCTTCTGATAGGCTAATTGACATAATTTGAGTCAATTGGAGGTGTACCTGTGGATGTATTTCAAGGCCTACCTTCAAACTCAGTGCCTCTTTGCTTGACATCATGGGAAAATCTAAATAAATCAGCCAAGACCTCCGAAAAAAAATTGTAGACCTCCACAAGTCTGGTTCATCCTTGATAGCAATTTCCAAACGCCTGAAGGTACCACGTTCATCTGTACAAACATAGTACACAAGTATAAACACCATGGGACCACGCAGTGGTCACACCGCTCAGGAAGGAGACGCGTTCTGTCTCCTAGAGATGAACGTACTTTGGTTGCGAAAAGTGCAAATCAATCCCAAAACAACAGCAAAGGACCTTGTGAAGATGCCGGAGGAAACAGGTACAAAAGTATCTATATCCACAGTAAAACAAGTCCTATATCGACATAACCTGAAAGGCCGCTCAGCAAGGAAGAAGCCACTGCTCCAAAACCGCCATTAAAAATCAGCAGGGGATCAAATACTTTTTTCCCTCACTGTAGTATATAAATTTTAGCCATGTCATTCTATTAAAGTTCTGATCTACTTTTCGCCTCTCTCTCCGGCTATAGGACAGCCTAGTCACTCACCACCTTCCGGAGACACTTGAAACCCCACCTCTTTAAGGAATACCTGGGATAGGATAAAGTAATCCTTCTAACCCCCCCCCCCCCCCCCCCCCCCACCCCCCTTACCCCACCCCAAAGAATATATATTTTTTAATATATATATTGTAAAGTGGCGAATGCACCAATTTGGCGAATGCCAAATGCACCAATTTGTAAGTCGCTCTGGATAAGAGCTTCTGCTAAATGACGTAAATGTAAATGTAACTTGTTCTATTTTCCATCTCTCTCAGTCTAATCCAATTCAGTTGAAAGTTATAAAGTCTGAGAACAACCTTCTTCTCTTTCACATCAGTGGATGGCATGGAAGGAAAAGGCTATGTGGATGGAGAAAGCTAGCATAGCTCTAGGTAGGAGGAGGTTGATCTAATTCGTACTTTGTTAGGGGGTGCGGTGTCACCTAGCTGGTGAAAGTGTTGCTAGGGGGTGCGGCGTCACCTAGCTGGTGAAAGTGTTGTTAGGGGGTGCGGCGTCACCTAACTGGCGAAAGTGTTGCTAGGGGGTGCGGCGTCACCTAACTGGCGAAAGTGTTGCTAGGGGGTGCGGCGTCACCTAGCTGGTGAAAGTGTTGCTAGGGAGTGCGGCGTCACCTAGCTGGTGAAAGTGTTGCTAGGGGGTGCGGCGTCACCTAGCTGGTGAAAGTGTTGCTAGAGGGTGCGGCGTCACCTAGCTGGTGAAAGTGTTGCTAGGGGGTGCGGCGTCACCTAGCTGGTTAAAGTGTTGCTAGGGGGTGCGGCGTCACCTAGCTGGTGAAAGTGTTGCTAGGGGGTGCGGCGTCACCTAGCTGGTGAAAGTGTTGCTAGGGGGTGCGGCGTCACCTAGCTGGTGAAAGTGTTGCTAGGGGGTGCGGCGTCACCTAGCTGGTGAAAGTGTTGCTAGGGGGTGCGGCGTCACCTAGCTGGTGAAAGTGTTGCTAGGGGGTGCGGCGTCACCTAGCTGGTGAAAGTGTTGCTAGGGGGTGCGGCATCACCTAGCTGGTGAAAGTGTTGTTAGGGGGTGCGGCGTCACCTAGCTGGTGAAAGTGTTGCTAGGGGGTGCGGCGTCACCTAGCTGGTGAAAGTGTTGCTAGTGGGTGCGGCGTCACCTAGCTGGTGAAAGTGTTGCGCATCACCTTGCTACTGACAGAGTGTGTTGTGTTTGTGAAGGCGTTGTGTTTGTGAAGGCGTTGTGTTGTGTGTTGGTGTCGTGTTTGTGAAGGTGTTGTGTTGTGTGTTGGTGTTGTGTTTGTGAAGGCATTGTGTTGTGTGTTGGTGTTGTGTTTGTGAAGGCGTTGTGTTGTGTGTTGGTGTTGTGTTTGTGAAGGCGTTGTGTTTGTGAAGGCGTTGTGTTGTGTGTTGGTGTTGTGTTTGTGAAGGCGTTGTGTTGTGTGTTGGTGTTGTGTTTGTGAAGGCGTTGTGTTTGTGAAGGCGTTGTGTTGTGTGTTGGTGTTGTGTTTGTGAAGACCGTTGTGTGTTGGTGTTGTGTTTGTGAAGGCGTTGTGTGTTGGTGTTGTGTTTGTGAAGGCGTTGTGTTGTGTGTTGGTGTTGTGTTTGTGAAGGCGTTGTGTTGTGTGTTGGTGTTGTGTTTGTGAAGGCGTTGTGTTGTGTGTTGGTGTTGTGTTTGTGAAGGCGTTGTGTGTTGGTGTTGTGTTTGTGAAGGCGTTGTGTTGTGTGTTGGTGTTGTGTTTGTGAAGGCGTTGTGTTGTGTGTTGGTGTTGTGTTTGTGAAGGCGTTGTGTTGTGTGTTGGTGTTGTGTTTGTGAAGGCCGTTGTGTGTTGGTGTTGTGTTTGTGAAGGCGTTGTGTGTTGGTGTTGTGTTTGTGAAGGCGTTGTGTTGTGTGTTGGTGTTGTGTTTGTGAAGGCGTTGTGTTGTGTGTTGGTGTTGTGTTTGTGAAGGCGTTGTGTTGTGTGTTGGTGTTGTGTTTGTGAAGGCGTTGTGTGTTGGTGTTGTGTTTGTGAAGGCGTTGTGTTGTGTGTTGGTGTTGTATTTGTGAAGGCGTTGTGTGTTGGTGTTGTGTTTGTGAAGGCATTGTGTTGTGTGTTGGTGTTGTGTTTGTGAAGGCGTTGTGTGTTGGTGTTGTGTTTGTGAAGGCGTTGTGTTGTGTGTTGGTGTTGTGTTTGTGAAGGCGTTGTGTTGTGTGTTGGTGTTGTGTTTGTGAAGGTGTTGTGTTGTGTGTTGGTGTTTTAGTTTGTGAAGGCGTTGTGTGTTGGTGTTGTGTTTGTGAAGGCGTTGTGTGTGTTGGTGTTGTGTTTGTGATTTTGCCAGAAGAAGTGTGAACATTCCTGTTAAGTCTTGGTGGTGGGTTTGGAGACTGATTTCCTAGGGGGGGGGGGGGTTGGCGTCACCATAGTGACGGTGTTGGTGTGTCAGTTTTGTGTGACTTTGTTGATGTTGTGTTTGCTTTTGGCCAGATGGTTGGTTACTAAGTGGGGGTTGTTCTACCTCCTGCACTGTGAGCCATCCCATGCTACCCTGGTGATTCAGAATGCATATCCCCTAATGCCTTGAAGAATAGACGGTCCCCTGGGGTTTCACTAAGCCTTGACTGAATAGGTGGATGGATGAATTAATGAACACATAGGAAAGCAAAAGCCAAGAAGAGATCTGATATTTTTTTTTCCCAGTTTTGTTTCTCCTAGAATCATGAGCTCACTTTTAATAGCACCAAAATGAGACTAAGAGCTTTTTTTCCCCTCACAATTCTCAAATTCTGCTCAGGAAAAATAACCACATATAACCACATATAAACTCATATTTTGTCTTATGCGGATCAAAATAAGAGATCTCTAAATTATCTTAAATGAGTCATATAACTTTCCTGTATATGTCTCCATGGATGATGCAATGCTATTAGAGCAAGACTTCAACAATACTTTCAGGAAAGTAGACTATGAATTACTTCAAAGGAAGAGGTAAGGGAACAATTTACACAATAGGTCTAACATTAAGTGTCTGAAGACCAAATGTTTGCTGTACACTTTAAATTATTTATTAGCTAGCTAGCTACCTAATGTCAGCTGAATTTTGGCTAGCTAGCTAGCTACAGTACTACATTATATAACGTGATCTAGCTATCTAGCTAACTAAGTAAACACATTTCATCATGCTAACGTTAACTAGCTAGCTAGCCACCTGGCGAGTTTAGGTTTGAATAGCTATCTAGGTTGTTTGCTAACTAGCTAGCAAGCTAACATGCTAAATCAAACTACTCTAGCTAGCAGCTAATGTTAGCTAGCTACACATGCTAATAGAGTTTTTAGATATAGCTAACGTTAGTCAAGGTAGGCTGAAGAATTTAACTAACGTTACATTTTGTTAATATAGTTAGTTATCTAAATCATAACTAGCAGGTTGAAAATAGTGGCTTACTAGCTAGCTACACATAGCTAAAGTTAGCTAGCTACGGTAACTAGCATGTGACATTACCACAGTTTTGACAGCAGCACAGGCTGGAGAAAGTTTATAGGATACAGTACACCAGAGGTAATGTTAAGAAGGATTAACAATGCATGAACGCAACAACATTTTATAAATGTACATTATCAACAGGATGTGTTTTGGGATTAACGTTATAGCTATGTCAAGATATCAGTGTAATATTTTGACGGTAGGCTAGCTGTTTTAGCTTACAGTCTATTTGATTGATGTATAAAGTTCAAACAAAAACGTGCAAGTATATTTATATCGCGTCTACGCGGACAAATGCTGGTAAAATAAGATGATAAATTGATAGAAAATAGACTGTTTCTGCATTGTTATGTTGTTGAAATGTATAGTGAACAAATGTCTATTTAGTGTTGATAAGTTTAACTGTCAGTGCCAATATGTAATATATATATATATAATATAATATATGTATAGGCTAGTTCTTATGATAAACATGTACAATGCATGAGCAGCCAAACTAATGGGACTAGAGGAAACCAAGGGACTGCGAGGTAAAGCCTTTTTACACTTGTGATTAAAGTACAGAGGTGTTTATCGAGACATGAAAAATGATTGTACTCAAAATATTGTCGCTGGTCATTACTGTATTTTTGAAGATATGACAACCTCGTCATATGGACATGTTTGTGTATCTGCAGGCCAGCAGAGGCAGGAGTATTATCGTCTGATGAGTGGCTTCCTACACGGCCCAGACGGTGTCCACCCCAGCTCTTACACGGCCATCAGCAAACAGGAAAACACTAATCCAGAGGCGGCGCTCCTAGTGGCCGGGGACTCATTTCTACCAGCATGTTAAATGTGCAACCAGAAGGAAAAAAATAAAAACTCTAGACCACCTTTACTCCACACACAGAGACGCGTAAATAACTCTCCCTCGCCCTCCATTTGGCAAATCTGACCATAATTCCATCCTCCTGATTGCTTCTTACAAGCAAAAAACTAAAGCAGGAAGCATCAGTGACTCGGTCAATAAAAAAGTGGTAAAATGAAGCAGATGCTAAGCTAAAGGACTGTTTTGCTAGCACAGACTAGAATTGTTCCGGGATTCTTCTGATGGCATTGAGGAGTACATCACATCAGTCACTGGCTTCATCAATAAGTGCATTGATGACGTCGTCCTCACAGTGACCGTACGTACATACCCCAACCGGAAGCCATGGATTACAGGCAACATCCGCACTGAGCTAAAGGGTAGAGCTGCCGTTATCAAGGAGCGGAACTCTAACCCGGAAGCTTATAAGAAATCCTGCTATGCCCGCCGACGAACCATCAAACAGGCAAAGCGTCAATACAGGACTAAGATCTAATCGTACTACACCGGCTCCGACGCTCGTCGGATGTGGCAGGGCTTGCAAACTATTACAGACTACAATGGGAAGCACAGCAGCGAGCTGCCCAGTGACACGAGCCTAGCAGACGAGCTAAATTACTTGTATACTCGCTTCGAGTCAAGTAACACTGAAACATGCATGAGAGCATCAGCTGTTCCGGATGACTGTGTGATCACGCTCTCCGTAGCCGATGTGAGTAAGACCTTTAAACAGGTCAACATTCACAAGGCCGCAGGGCCAGACGGATTACCAGGACGTGTACTCCGAGCATGCGCTGACCAACTGGCAAGTGTCTTCACTGACATTTTCAACATGTCCCTGACTGAGTCTGTAATACCAACATGTTTCAAGCAGACCACCATAGTCCCCGTGCCCAAGGACACTAAGATAACCTGCCTTAATGACTACCGACCCGTAGCACTGACGTCTGTAGCCATGAAGTGCTTTGAAAGGCTGGTCATGGCTCACATCAACACCATTATCCCAGAAACCCTAGACCCACTCACATTTGCATACCGCTCCAACAGATCCAGATCCGTCGGATCCTTACAAGGCACCTCGACCTACGTCCACGATATCTCTGTCTCTTCCTAATGCGAATGACAGGTATTTGGGCCTTGTCGGGTGTCTGTAGGATATCTTTCCCGGCCGCCTCGTTGAAGAAAAATTATTTGTCCAATACGTGGTGAGTAATCGCTGTCCTGATATCCAGAAGCTCTTTTTGGTTATAAGAGACGATGGCAGAAACATTACAGTGAGGGAAAAAAGTATTTGATCCCCTGCTGATTTTGTACGTTTGCCCACTGACAAAGACATGATCAGTCTATAATTTTAATGGTAGGTTTATTTGAACAGTGAGAGACAGAATAACAAAAAAAAAATCGCATGTCAAAAATGTTTTGAATCTATTTGCATTTTAATGAGGGAAATAACTATTTGACCCCTCTTAATTGCAAAGTCCCTCTTTGCCATGAAAATGAACTTAATCCCCCCAAAAACATTTCCACTGCATTTCAGCCCTGCCACAAAAGGACCAGCTGCCATCATGTCAGTGATTCTCTCGTTAACACAGGTGAGAGTGTTGACGAGGACAAGGCTGGAGATCACTCTGTCATGCTGATTGAGTTAGAATAACAGACTGGAAGCTTTAAAAGGAGGGTGCTTGAAATCATCGTCATTCCTCTGTTAACCATGGTTACCTGCAAGGAAACACGTGCCGTCATCATTGCTTTGCACAAAAAGTGCTTCACAGGCAAGGATATTGCTGCTAGTAAGATTGCACCTAAATCAACCATTTATCGGATCATCAAGAACTTCAAGGAGAGAGGTTCAATTGTTGTGAAGAATGCGTCAGGGTGCCCAAGAAAGTCCAGCAAGCGCCACGACCGTCTCCTAAAGTTGATTCAGTTGCGGGATCGGGGCACCACCAGTGCAGAGCTTGCTCAGGAATGGCAGCAGGCAGGTGTGAGTGCATCTGCATGCACAGTGAGGCGAAGACTTTTGGAGGATGGCCTGGTGTCAAGAAGGGCAGCAAAGAAGCCACTTCTCTCCAGGAAAAACATCAGGGACAGACTGATATTCTGCAAAAGACCTGCTGAGGACTGGGGTAAAGTAATTTTCTCTGATGAATCCCCTTTCCGATTGTTTGGTGCATCCGGAAAACACCTTGTCCGGAGAAGACAAGGTGAGCGCTACCATCAGTCCTGTGTCATGCCAACAGTAAAGCATCCTGAGACCATTCATGTGTGGGGTTGCTTCTCAGCCAAGGAAGTGGGCTCACTCACAATTTTGCCTAAGAACACAGCCATGAATAAAGAATGGTACCAATACATCCTCAGAGAGCAACTTCTCCCAACCATCCAAGAACAGTTTGGTGACGACCAATGCCTTTTCCAGCATGATGGAGCACCTTGCCATAAGGCAAAAGTGATAACTAAGGGGCTCGGGGAACAAAACATCGAAATTTTGGGTCCATGGCCAGGAAATTCCCCAGACCTTAATCCCATTGAGAATTTGTGGTCGATCCTCAAGAGGCGGGTGGACAAACAAAAACCCACACATTCTGACAAACTCCAAGCATTGATTATGCAAGAATGGGCTGCCATCAGTCAGGATGTGGCACAGAAGTTAATTGACAGCATGCCAGGGCGGATTGCAGAGGTCTTGAAAAAGAAGGGTCAACACTGCAAATATTTACTCTTTGCATAAACTTAATGTAATTGTCAATAAAAGCCTTTGACACTTATGGAATGCTTGTAATTATACTTCAGTATACCATAGTAACATCTGACAAAAATATCTCATAACACTGAAGCAGCGAACTTTGTGAAGACCAATACTTGTGTAATTCTCAAAACCTTTGACCACAACTGTACATATTACCTCAATTACCTAGACTAGCCGGTGCCCCGCACATTGACTTGGTATATAGCCTCTCTATTGTTGTTTTTACTGCTGCTCTTTAATTATTTGTTACTTTTATTTAGAATTATTTTATATTGTATTTTTTTTAACTGCATTGTTGGTTTAGGGCTTGTCAGTAAACATTTCACGGTAAGGTCTACACCTGTTGTATTTGGCGCATGTGACAAATAAATAAAATTACATTTTATTTTATTTAAATCTGTGGTAAGACTTCAAGATTGCTGTACATCAGCAGAACCCATCCAATTTGAAGGATCTGGAGCAGTTTTGGCTCGAAGAATGGGCAAAAATCCCAGTGGCTAGATGTGCCAAGCTTATAGAGACATACCCCTTGAGACTTGCAGCTGAAATTGCTGCAAAAGGTGGCTCTACAAAGTATTGACTTTGGGGGGGGGTGAATAGTTATGCACGCTCAAGTTTTCCATTTTTTTGTCTTATTTCTTGTTTGTTTCACCCCAAAAATTATTTTGCATCTTTCAAAGTGGTAGGCATATTGTGTAAATCAAATGATACAAACCCCCCAAAAATCCATTAAAATGTTTAATTCCAGGTAGTAAGGCAACAAAATAAAATAGGAAAAAATGCCAAGGAGGATGAATACTTTCGCAAGCCACAGTATTTAATATTTTATTAAACATAACTGTGGCGTAGTTCCTCTATGACAAACTGACGTTCAGTCGCTGTTAAGCAGGTGCATTTAAAACTTGTGGGAGGCTAGAGAGACTAACATAACAGCTCAGTTAGAGTTGAGCAATTATCCATGTCTTGTTATTAAAAAAATTATATATATACAGTACCAGTCAAAAGTTTGGACACAACTACTCATTCAATGTTTTTTCTTTATGTTTACTATTTTCTACATTGTAGAATAGTAGTGAAGACATCAAAACTCTGAAATAACACATGTGGAATCATGTAGTAGGTCTGTTAATTTGTTTATTGTAAAATAGCATTGTATCTGGTCAAACACCACTTTTTCAAAAACTTGAATAAGGGCTGGTAACAAGCTGAATGGTCGGCTATTTGAACCAGTAAAGGGGGCTTTACTATTTTTAGGAAGTGGAATGACTTTTGCTTCCCTCCAGGCCTGAGGGCACACACTTTCTAGTAGGCTTAAATTGAAGATATGGCAAATAGGAGTGGCAATATCGTCCGCTATTACCCTCAGCAATTTTCCATCTAAGTTGTCAGACCCCGGTGGCTTGTCATTGTTCATAGACAACAATAACTTGTTTACCTCTTCCACACTCACTTTACGGAATTCAAAATTACAATGCTTGTCTTTGATAATTTGGTCAGATATACTTGGATGTGTATTGTCAGCGTTTGTTTCTGGCATGTCATGCCTAAGTTTGCTAATCTTGCCTATGAAAAAATAATTAAAATAGTTGGCAATATCAGTCGGTTTTTTGATGAATGAACTATCTGATTCAATGAATAATGGAGCGGAGTTTGCCTTTTTCCCAAAATGTCATTTAAGGTGCTGCAAAGCTTTTTACTATCATTCTTTATGTCATTTATCTTTGTTTCATAGTGTAGTTTCTTCTTATTTTTATTCAGTTTAGTCGCATGATTTCTCAATTTGCAGTATGTTTGCCAATCGGTGGCGCAGCCAGACTTATTTGCCATTCCTTTTGCCTCATCCCTCTCAACCATACAGTTTTGAAATTCCTCATCAGTCCACGGGGATGTAACCGTTTTTACAGTCATTTTCTTGATGGCTGCATCCTTATTAGTACCTGGAATAAGACATTTCATGAATGTGTCAAGTGCAGCGTCTGTCTGCTCCTCATTACACACCATGGACCAACATATATTCTTTACATCAACAACATAGGAATCACTGCAAAACATATTGTATGACCTCTTATACACAATATTAGGCCCAGCCTTTGGAACATTGGTTTTCATAGATATGGCTACTATATTGTGATCACTACAGCCAATGGAGTTGGATACTGCTTTCAAGCACATTTCTGCAGTATTAGTAAATATGTGATCAAAACATGTTGATTATTTCATTCCTGTGCTGTTTGTCACTACCCTGGTAGGTTGACTGATAACCTGAACCAGGTTGCAGGCACTGGTTACAGTTTGAAGCTTTTTCTTGAGTGGGCAACTTGATGAAAGCCAGTCAATATTTAAAATCACCCAGAAAATATACCTCTCTGTTGATATCACATACATTATCAAGCATTTCACACGTTATCCAGATACTGACTGTAAGCACTTGGTGGTCTATAGCAGCTTCCCACCAGAATTGGCTTTAGTTGAGGCAGGAGTGGCTTCCGCTGGCCACTCTACCATAAAGGCCTGATTGGTGGAGTGCTGCAGAGATGGTTGTCCTTCTGGAAGGTTCTCCCATCTCCACAGAGGAACGCTGGGTCTGTAGCAGCTTTCCACCAGAATGGGCTTTAGATGGAGCAAATGAACCTGTAGCTATTTTACTTCAACAGTATTTAACATGAGATCCTCTCTAAACTTTACAGGAATGTGGTTCTGAATATAAACAGCAACACCTCCACCACTGGCAGTTTTGTATTTTCTGTAAATGTTATAACCTTGTATTTCTACCACGGTAACATCAAAATGTATTATCTAAGTGCGTTTCAGATATAGCCAAAATATAATTTTTTTACATGAATGATCTCATGAAGATACAATGATAAGATCTACTCTATTTATATTTTTAGATCTCTACTTCTGGACCGTAAGTGTCAATACAAGCTAATTTGTCTCAAGAGTAATTAATTGTATTTGTAATCTCCTCCTAAAACAGTTCAGATATACAGTAAGTGAGCACTAAATGATAAAACATTTACATGTCCCATATTTCTTCATAGATGAAGAAAAGGCCACTCTGAGCGAAATAATTTTTTCTCTGGGAATGAATTAATGATTTTTTTTTTTATATATATATATATTTTGCTTTGTTGCATTTGTGTCCCATCTTCGTATGGATTCTGGCTGTTATGAATGAACGACTACTGTAAACAGGACAATTCTCCTCTGTTAGCATGCACAAAAATGTTGCTAATCAATCTGTAAACTCCATTACAGCTTCCATTCCATCTGTACTGTAGCAGAACCAAGATTGACTTTTACTATGTACCAAATTACATGTAATTCCATTCTAACCTCGTGACAGATTCTAAGTGATACATTTACATTTCTAGTCATTTTAGCAGACGCTCTTATCCAGAGCAACTCACAGTTAGGTGAGTGCATACATTTTTCATACCGGCCCCCCCCCGTGGGAATCGAACCCACAACCCTGGCGTTGCAAGCATCATGCTCTACCAACTGAGCTACAGGAGGCTGTTGTTGTTGTTGATTTTTACAGTCTGCTCCCTGACAGCAACAGACTGGGTTTTTGAATTATACAGCATCCAATATTATACACAGCCTTGAAAAGGGGGAGTGTGGAGAACATGTGAGAGACTTTCTAGAATAAGCCTCAGTTATAGATAGTTTATTGATGCAGAGTAAATTATGGGCTCAGTCACGCCGTCTGCATATATAATTGATGTCGCTTCCTAGATTCAGCTGTTTCATTGATATATAGATATATTTACTCCTTGGCTCTGAATATTCTCCAAAACACCAAGGCACCAAGCAACGTGGAATAGATCTGGAGATCTGGAGGTCACAGAACAAAACCTCTAGCATGCATCCCAAATGGCACCCTATTCTATACACTGTAGTGCACTGCTTTTGACAAGGGCCCAGGTCAAAAGTTGCGCACTATCTAGGGATGCCATTTGGGAAGCAGGCCTTAGCCTCCTCCAACCAAAAGACGCATGTAATTATCCCCTTTGCCCTGCAGTTGGAAAAACAGATGGATGTATTGTTGAGAATTGACAGGTCCATCGTTTCACCTGTCCCCTCTGATAATGCGAACCATTCCTTTGTGTGTTATGGCATTATATTTACCCCTGTGAGGAGTTGAAGGACAGGGGGAAGAAAAATAGCTCAAGAGAATATTTATAACAGGAATCAATAGAGTCAAGGATGCTGTTATGAATAAATAACAGTGTGTGTGTGTGTGTGTGTGTGTGTGTCTGTCTGTGTCTGTGTCTGTGTCTGTGTCTGTGTGTGTGTGTGTGTGTGTGTGTGTGTGTGTGTGTGTGTGTGTCTGTGTGTGTCTGTGTGTGTGTGTGTGTGTGTGTGTGTGTGTTTGCATCATTGAGTGTGATTACATGCACACAATAATGACAATTATTGTGAATAGTCAGATTAATATAATAGTTTATATTTAAACGTTTACATGCTGTGCAAGGAGAACGATTTCCCTAATCTTGTTTACATGGACACATCTCAAATTAGGCTTCTTGGTGGGATTTTGATAAATGCAAAAAAATCACCAATAAACGTTCTGCCACATCGACCATGTTATTTTTGGAAGCCTGTTTGATTCTGAGTTTTGGACATTTATAAAGTTTGCATGTGAAAACTATTTCTAAGATGCCTACTTTCAGTTTTTCCCGAACTCACTTCAGTCGCGCATAAGAGGGAGGCTTGCGCTGCTGGTGCTGCCGCATGTGCAGATCAAACACACCGCTGGAACGCCGATGTAGCCGTTTACAGGTCCCAATCACACCGCTGGAACGCCGATTAAGCCATTTACAGGTCCTAATCACACCGCTGGAACGCCGATTAAGCCATTTACAGGTCCTAATCACAGCTGGAACGCCGATTAAGCCATTTACAGGTCCTAATCACAGCTGGAACGCCGATTAAGCCATTTACAGGTCCTAATCACACCGCTGGAACGCCGATTAAGCCATTTACAGGTCCTAATCACACCGCTGGAACGCCGATTAAGCCATTTACAGGTCCTAATCACAGCTGGAACGCCGATTAAGCCGTTTACAGGTCCTAATCACAGCTGGAACACCGATTAAGCCGTTTACAGGTCCTAATCACTGCTGGAACGCCGATTAAGCCGTTTACAGGTCCTAATCATTTCAAAGATTGGGGTTCTACTAAGCTATATGGAATTATTTTAAGAAGGTCATACCAAGGATAATTTAGCTATTTGATTTTGAATTTTAAGACCCCTTGAAGTATCCCAAAATAATTCTGAAAAACTAATTTGAATTTGATTATATTGAATAACATATTCACTACATGGAACAACAGATAGTTCCCAAAGAATCTAAAAGAAGTTGGTTCTGAAGTGTCTGTCCTATATCTGAGAGATATACGTAAGATCAGGAAACATTTGTTATATTTAACCCCTTATTTTTGGCACTAAACCGTCTCCATATATACTTCCATAAATTTTTTCAATTGGTACCGGGGGGGACCTTCAGACGATGCCGTGGGCCATCCTAGAGCCAAAACAACTGACATTGACGTGTTCATGAGAGTCTCAATAATGTCTCAAGACTGTGCTTCAATCTTAAATATTTACTCAGCTGTTAATTAGCATTAACAAGCAGGAGGATAATCCTAATGTGTAACATGAGTGAAAAATCTGTCGATGTGCCCTTGAGCAAGGCACTTAACCCTAATTGCTCCTGTAAGTCGCTCTGGATAAGACACACCCCTACCAGGCACACCCCTACCAAACACACTTGTCTAAATGTATGGGTCATGTGAAATAAATTCTATAACCAGCCACATCTAGCTAAGTGGATGGGTCACTATTGTGGTTTGATTAAAAAAACAATAGAAGAATCTTCAAATTAGTTATGTGGTCCTCTGTAGCTCAATTGGTAGAGCACGGCGCTTGTAACGCCAGGGTAGTGGGTTCAATCCCCGGGACCACCCATACGTAAAGATGTATGCACACATGACTGTAAGTCGCTTTGGATAAAAGCGTCTGCTAAATGGCATATTATATTATAGTTATAAAACTCACAGGCAGCCAGTTCATAGACCTTAAACCGGTGTAATGTGTGCTCTCCGTCTGGTCTTGGTCTGTACCCGTGCTGCAGCATTCTGTATGTTTTGCAGTTGACCAATGGCTTTCTTGGGTAGACCAGACAGGAGAGCATTACAGTAGTCAAGCCTGCTTGTAATAAAATAAAAACATCCCCCGACACACACACAAACACTCACGCACGCGCGCACACACACACACACACACACACATCCCCCCGACACACACACAAACACTCACACACGCGCGCACACACACACACACACACACACACACACACACACATCCCCCGACACACACAAACACTCACGCACAGGCACACACACACACACACACACACACACACACACACACACACACACACACACATCCCCCGACACACACACACACACACACACACACACACACACACACACACACACACACACACACACACATCCCCCGACACACACACACACACACACACACACACACACATCCCCCGACACACACATTCACACACACACACACACATCCCCCAACACACACACACACACACACACATCCCCCGACACACACACACACACACACACACATCCCTGACACACACACACACACACACACATCCCCCCGACACACACACAAACACTCACGCACGCGCGCACACACACATCCCCCGACACACACACACACACACATCTCCCGACACACACAAACACACGCTCTCTCTCTCTGTTGACTGTGGTGTTTTAGATAGTGTTAGTCTTTCATACAGGCAGACGGTGATCATGAGGAGAAATACTTGGGCAGATTGACATTTTCCTCTGTGATTTCCGCTGGCACAAAACTACAGAACATAGCTACATACTGTATTCAATCATAGAGAATTTATCAGGAAACAATTATTATGGA
The DNA here is from genome assembly GCA_031479575.1 of Coregonus ussuriensis. Lineage (NCBI taxonomy): Eukaryota > Metazoa > Chordata > Actinopteri > Salmoniformes > Salmonidae > Coregonus > Coregonus ussuriensis. The sequence goes on along the minus strand of CM062482.1, from coordinate 4,635,428 downwards.
ATGACCTGTATACCGTTGACGTGGAAACGCCCTATTCACTTCAATACATTTTTCGGCCCGGTACTGGGATAACTTCAGACGAGTCCTGTGACACTTGTGTGGTTTTGTAGAGAAAACATAGTTTTGTTCTTTTGTTTTTGCAGCCCAAACTGTTCAGATTCTACAGACGTTTTCGCAGAAGAAGACCGATTCGGGACTCGGTTTGAAATGGAATGAATTGAGTGAATTGAATTGAATTGGTCTCAATTGGCTCCTGGTCTGACAAACACTGCTTTAGCAATCATCGCTGTAGCTCTGCCACCTTCCACCACAAATGCGGCAGGCAGATATAGCTTATCTTAAACAAACTCATTTTTTTATAGGGATATTTTTTTATTACGCTCATTCGATTTTCGTGCGGGGCGTGGACATCGACTCCACAACGCACACCATGTACTGTCACTGTCCAAAAGTTCCAAAGTGAAACAATATGTACATGCAAAGTGCGGAAACACTTTACATGAAGTTGCTCTTATACCTGTGAAGTAATGCTGTGAGTCAGTGGTTCCCAAACTAGGGGTCACGACCCCATGTGGGGTCGCCTGATATGAAAATGGGATCTCGGGAGAATTTCCAAAAGCCTGGTGAAAATTATATATATAGAGTGCATTCAGAAAGTATTCAAACCACTTGACTTTTTCCACATTTTGCTACGTTACAGCCTTATTCCAAAATGGTTTAAATAAAAAAAATTCCCTCATCAATCTACACACAATAATGACAAAGTGAAAACAGGTTTTTAGACATTTTTGCACATTTATATAAAAAAAAGATTAAAAAAAAAAGTTTTTACATAAGTATTCAGACCCTTTGTTAGGAGACTCGAAATTGAACTCAGGTGCATCCTGTTTCCATTGATCATCCTTGAGATGTTTCTAAAACTTCATTGGAGTCCACCTGTGGTAAATTAAATGGACGTGATTTGGAAAGGCACACACCTGTCTATATAAGGTCCCACAGTTGACAGTGCAAGTCAGAGCAAAAATCAAGCCATGAGGTCGAAGGAATTGTCCGTAGAGCTCCGAGACAGGATTGTGTCGAGGCACAGATCTTGGGAAGGGTACCAAAGCATTTCTGCAGCATTGAAGGTCCCCAAGAACACAGTGGCCTCCATCATTCTTAAATGGAAGAAGTTGGGAACCATCAAGACTCTTTCTATAGCTGGCCGCCCGGCCAAACTGAGCAATCGGGGGAGAATGGTCTTGGTCAGGGAGGTGACCAAGAACCCGATGGTCACTCTGACAGAGCTCCAGAGTTCCTCTGTGGAGATGGGAGAACCTTCCAGAAGGACAAACATCTCTGCAGCACTCCACCAATCAGGCCTTTATGGTAGAGTGGCCAGGCGGAAGCCACTCCTCAGTAAAAGGCACATGACTGCCCGCTTGGAGTTTGCCAAAAGGCAGCTAAACAAGATTCTCTGGTCTGATGAAACCAAGATTGAACTCTTTGGCCTGAATGCCAAGCGTCACGTCTGGAGGAAACCAGGCACCGCTCATCACCTGGCCAATACCATCCCTACAGTGAAGCATGGTGGTGGCAGCATCATGCTGTGGGGATGTTTTTCAGCGGCAGGGACATGTGGACTAGTCAGGATCGATTGTAACGATGAACGGAGCAAAGTACAGAGATCCTTGATGAAACCTGCTCCAGAGCGCTCAGGACCTCAGGCTGGGGCGAAAGTTCACCTTCCAACAGGACAACGACCTTAAGCACACAGCCAAGACAATGCCGGCTTGTGTGCGGCTGCTCGGTGATGGAAACCCATTTCATGAAGCTCCCAATGAACAGTTATTGTGCTGACGTTGCTTCCAGAGGCAGTTTGGAACTCTGTAGTGAATGTTGCAACTGAGTACAGACCATTTTTACACACTACGTGCTTCAGCACTCGGCGGTCCCGTTCTGTGAGCTTAATCTGTGAGTTTGTGTGGCCTACCACTTCGCGGTTGAGCCATTGTTGCTCCTAGACGTTTCCACTTCACAATAACAGCACTTACAGTTGACCGGGGCAGCTCTAGCAGGGTAGAAATTTGATGAAATGACTTGTTGGAAAAGTGGCAGCCTGTGACTGTGCCACGTTGAAAGTCACTGAGCTTTTCAGTAAGGCCATTCTATTGCCAAAGTTTGTCTATGCACTGAGACGACTGATCAATCACCATCCACACAGCTGGGCCTTGCCTGCACTGGTGAGCCATCTCAGTGCATGCCCAGCTGTGTGGATGATGATTGATTAGGGCTAGTCTTTGGATTCAACCTCAGCATAACTAGCCTTGTGGCATCGGGCCAGGCATGTGTGTTTGTTTGTGTGTGTGTGTGTGTGTGTGTGTGTGTGTGTGTGTGTGTATGCGTGTGCAGGCAAGCAGGCAGATGGTTATCCTGTGTCTTTCACACACTACAGTTGTTGATGTTCTGTGCCTGTGTCCTGACTGTGTGTGTGTGTGTGTGTGTTCCGTGCCTGTGTTTTGACTGCCTTCTGAAAGGCATGAAATTGGATGGAGGTTGACCTTCTATATTCCTAGTTATGGACCATGAGGTGGTCGCTGATGGAGGTTGACCTTCTATATTCATAGTTATGGACCATGAGGTGGTCGCTGATGGAGGTTGACCTTCTATATTCATAGTTATGGACCATGAGGTGGTCACTGATGGAGGTTGACCTTCTATATTCATAGTTATGGACCATGAGGTGGTTGCTGATGGAGGTTGACCTTCTATATTCCTAGTTATGGACCATGAGGTGGTCGCTGATGAAAGAGGTTGACCTTCTATATTCCTATTTATGGACCATGAGATGGTCGCTGATGCGGTTTAAAGATGTCAAAGGGTGCTCTTTAGAACTGAATGGTTTGCCTTATAAATGTCCTATATAGAAAATAACCCTTTGTTTTATCAGTGTACAGTACATGCTGGTTAGAAGTCATTCACCACTACCTCTAGAGGCTCGGATTCACATATTAATTTCCTAGAGTTTTAATATGGCCAAATAGAATCCGAAGGGATGCGGTTTACAGATCTAATATCATTCACAAGGCTCTAGACGGGGAATGAGAGGGTTTGGGAAAATGTTGCAATACGTATTATGATTATAAAAAAATAGGTAAAATGCTCTGACGTTACTAATTACCTAGAAACTTAATGTAGTAACATGGAATCAAAAAAAAGATTTTAGCGCTGCTTGAAATAAATATATTGTTTTCCTCTGCTGCTGATGATTTTTAAAGCCTGCTTTCACAAAGAAAGAATCCACCCATTCACTTTCTTACTCAATGTTGAGTTGTTATTCTCCTAGTTCTCTGTGGGTGAATGGGAATAACCCATGGTGTAGAACTGCAACTCGCTGTTGGCTGGGCTCCCTGCCTGTGCCATTAAACCCCTACAACTCATCCAGAATGCCGCAGCCCGACTGGTGTTCAACCTTCCCAAGTTCTCTCACGTCACCCCGCTCCTCCGCACACTCCACTGGCTTCCAGTTGAAGCTCGCATCTGTTACAAGACCATGGTGCTTGCCTATGGAGCTGTGAGGGGAACGGCACCTCCGTACCTTCAGGCTCTGATCAGTCCCTACACCCAAACGAGGGCATTGCGTTCATCCACCTCTGGCCTGCTGGCTCCCCTTCCTCTGCGGAAGCATAGTTCCCCGCTCAGCCCAGTCAAAACTGTTCGCTGCTCTGGCACCCCAATGGTGGAACAAGCTCCCTCACGACGCCAGGACAGCGGAGTCACTCACCACCTTCCGGAGACATTTGAAACCCCACCTCTTTAAGGAATACCTGGGATAGGATAAAGTAATCCTTCTAACCCCCCCCCCCCCCCCCCCCCCCCCCCTATCCCACTGGCTATAGGGTGAATGCACCAATTTGTAAGTCTCTCTGGATAAGAGCGTCTGCTAAATGACGTAAATGTAAATGTAAATGTAGAATCCATGGTGTTTTTAAGGATCCTCAGCATTTTGACACGACAATTAACCAACGCAACAGCCAAGGGTGGAAATGTATTTGATTAGATGCATTTATTAGACGCAAATTGCCTATTTCTGTTACTGAACTGCCAAGGGCCAATTTCATTCAGCCCATGAGTGACTAGCAGTACCGGTACATTCAGCTATGTGTATAGCAGTACCGGTACATTCAGCTATGTGTGACTATCAGTACTGGTACATTGAATAGCAGTACTGGTACATTGAATAGCAGTACTGGTACATTGAATAGCAGTACTGGTACATTGAATAGCATTCCGGTACATTCAGCTATGTGTATAGCAGTGCTGGTACATTCAGCTATGTGTGAATAGCTGTATTGGTACATTGAATAGCAGTACTGGTACATTGAATAGCATTCCGGTACATTCAGCTATGTGTATAGCAGTGCTGGTACATTCAGCTATGTGTGAATAGCAGTACTGGTACATTGAATAGCAGTACTGGTACATTGAATAGCATTCCGGTACATTCAGCTATGTATAGCAGTACTAGTACATTCAGCTATGAGTGAATAGCAGTATTGGTACATTCAGCCATGCTAAAAGACAAATAAAAGCCCAATGTTCAATGCACATAAACACAGGCACATAACTACAGTACACACTACAGTACACACTACAGTACACACTACAGTACAAAATACAGTACACACTACAGTACACACTACAGTACCCACTACTCTACACACTACAGTACAATGTACAGTACACAGTACAGTACACACTACAGTACACACTAATATACACACTACAGTACACACTACAGTACCCACTACTCTACAAACTACAGTACACAATAGGGTACACACTACATTAAACACTACAGTACACACTAAAATACACGCTACAGTACACACTACAGTACACAATACAGTACACAATACAGTACACACTACAGTACACACTACATTACACAATACAGTACACACTACTATACACACTGCAGTACACACTAAATTACACACTACTATAAACAATACAGTACACACTACTATACACACTACAGTACACACTACAGTACACACTACAGTACACACTACAGTACCCACTACTCTACACACTACAGTACACACTACAGTACACACTGCTATACACACTACAGTACACACTACAGTACACAATACAGTACACATACTATACACAATACAGTACACACTACTATACACACTACAGTACACACTACAGTACCCACTACTCTAAACACTACAGTACACAATACATATTTACACTACATTAAACACTACAGTACACACTACAGTACACAATACAGTACACACTACAGTACACACTACAGTACACAACACAGTACACACTACTATACACACTACAGTACACACTACAGTACACAATACAGTACACACTACAGTACACACTACATTACACACTACATTACACACTACATTACACAATGCAGTACACACTACTATACATACAACAGTACACACTACAGTACACACTACAGTACACACTACATTACACACTACATTACACAATGCAGTACAAACTACTATACATACTACAGTACACACTACAGTACACACTACAGTACACACTACAGTACACACTACCATACACACTACAGTACACACTACAGTACACACTACTGTACACAATACAGTACACACAACAGTACACACTACAGTACACACTACAGTACACAATACAGTACACACTACAGTACACACTTTATTACACACTACATTACACACTACATTACACAATACATTACACACTACAGTACACAATACAGTACACACTACAGTACACACTACAGTACACACTACAGTACACACTACAGTACACACTACATTACACAACACAGTACACACTACATTACACAATGCAGTACACACTACTATACATACTACAGTACACACTTCAGTACACACTACAGTACACACTACAGTACACACTACAGTACACACTACAGTACACACTACAGTACACACAACATTACACACTACAGTACACACTACAGTACACACTACATTACACAATACAGTACACACTACAGTACACACTACAGTACACACTACAGTACACACTATATTACACACTACAGTACACACTACAGTACACACTACAGTACACACTACATTACACACTACAGTACACACTACATTACACACTACAGTACACACTACATTACACACTACAGTACACACTACAGTACACACTACAGTACACAATACAGTACACACTACAGTACAACTACATTACACACTACAGTACACACTACATTACACACTACAGTACACACTACAGTACACAATACAGTACACAATACAGTACACACTACTATACACACTACAGTACACAATACAGTACACACTACAGTACACACTACAGTACACAATACAGTACACTCTATAGTACATACTACAGTACACACTACAGTACACACTACATTACACACTACAGTACACAATACAGTACACAATACAGTACACACTACAGTACACACTACATTACGCAATACAGTACACAATACAGTACACAATACAGTGCACACTACATTACACACTACAGTACACAATACAGTACACAATACAGTACACACTACAGTACACACTACATTACACACTACATTACACACTACAGTACACACTATATTACACACTACATTACACAATACAGTACACACTACAGTACACACTACAGTACACACTACAGTACACACTACATTACACACTACAGTACACACTACATTACACACTACAGTACACACTACAGTACACACTACATTACACACTACATTACACAATGCAGTACACACTACTATACATACTACATTACACACTACAGTACACAATACAGTACACACTACAGTACACGCTACAGTACACAATACAGTACACACTACAGTACACACTACAGTACACACTACATTACACACTACAGTAAACACTACATTACACACTACAGTACACACTATATTACACACTACAGTACACACTACAGTACACACTATATTACACACTACAGTACACACTAAATTACACACTACTATAAACAATACAGTACACACTACTATACAGACTACAGTACACACTAAAGTACACACTACAGTACACACTGCTATACACACTACAGTACACACTACAGTACACAATACAGTACACACTACAGTACACAATACAGTACACATACTATACACAATACAGTACACACTACTATACACACTACAGTACACACTACAGTACCCACTACTCTACACACTACAGTACACAATACATATTTACACTACATTAAACACTACAGTACACACTACAGTACACAATACAGTACACACTACAGTACACACTACAGTACACACTACATTACACAACACAGTACACACTACTATACATACTACAGTACACACTACATTACACAATACATTAAACACTACATTACACACTACAGTACACACTACTATACATACTACAGTACACACTACAGTACACAATACAGTACACACTACCATACACACTACAGTACACACTACAGTACACACTACATTACACACTACATTACACACTACATTACACAATGCAGTACACACTACTATACATACTACAGTACACACTACAGTACACAATACAGTACACACTACCATACACACTACAGTACACACTACAGTACACAATACAGTACACACTACCATACACACTACAGTACACACTACAGTACACACTACAGTACACAATACAGTACACAATACAGTACACACTACAGTACACACTACATTACACACTACAGTACACACTACAGTACACAATACAGTACACAATACAGTACACACTACATTACACACTACAGTACACACTACAGTACACACTACATTACACAATACAGTACACACTATAGTACACACTACAGTACACACTACAGTACACACTACATTACACACTACAGTACACAATACAGTACACACTACAGTACACACTACAGTACACACTACAGTACACACTATATTACACACTACAGTACACACTATATTACACACTACTGTACACAATACAGTACACACTACAGTACACACTACATTACACAATACAGTACACAATACAGTACACAATACAGTACACAATACAGTACACACTACATTACACACTACAGTACACAATACAGTACACAATACAGTACACACTACAGTACACACTACAGTACACAATACATTACACACTACATTACACACTACAGTACACACTATATTACACCCTATATTACACACTACATTACACACTACAGTACACACTACAGTACACACTACAGTACACACTACATTACACAATGCAGTACACACTACTATACATACTACATTACACACTACAGTACACAATACAGTACACACTACAGTACACACTACTGTACACAATAAAGTACACAATACAGTACACAATACAGTACACACTACAGTACACAATACAGTACACAATACAGTACACAATACAGTACACACTACAGTACACAATACAGTACACACTACAGTACACACTACAGTACACACTACATTACACACTACAGTACACACTACAGTACACACTACATTACACACTACAGTACACACTACAGTATACACTACAGTACCCACTACAGTACACACTACATTACACACTACAGTACACACTACAGTACACACTACAGTACACACTACATTACACACTACAGTACACACTACAGTACACAATACAGTACACACTACAGTACACACTACATTACACACTACAGTACACACTACAGTACACACTACAGTACACACTACAGTATACACTACAGTACACACTACAGTACACACTACATTACACACTACAGTACACACTACAGTACACACTACATTACACACTACAGTACACACTACAGTACGCACTACAGTACACACTACATTAAACACTACATTAAACACTACAGTACACACTACATTACACACTACAGTACACACTACAGTACACACTACAGTACACACTACATTACACACTACAGTACACAATACAGTACACACTACAGTACACACTACATTACACACTACAGTACACAATACAGTACACAATACAGTACACACTACAGTACACACTACATTACACAATACAGTACACACTACAGTACACACTACATTACACAATACAGTACACAATACAGTACACAATACAGTACACAATACAGTACACACTACATTACACACTACATTAAACACTACAGTACACACTACAGTACACACTACAGTACACACTACAGTACGCACTAGAGTAAACACTACAGTACACACTACAGTACACACTACATTACACACTACATTACACACTACAGTACACACTACAGTACGCACTACAGTACACACTACATTAAACACTACATTAAACACTACAGTAGACACTACAGTACACACTACAGTACACACTACAGTACACACTACAGTACACACTACAGTACGCACTACAGTACACACTACAGTACACACTACAGTACACACTACAGTACACAATACAGTACACACTATAGTACACACTACAGTACACACTACAGTACACACTACATTACACACTACAGTACACAATACAGTACACACTACAGTACACACTACAGTACACACTACATTACACACTACAGTACACACTATATTACACACTACAGTACACACTATATTACACACTACAGTACACAATACAGTACACACTACAGTACACACTACATTACACACTACAGTACACAATACAGTACACAATACAGTACACAATACAGTACACACTACAGTACACAATACAGTACACACTACAGTACACACTACATTACACAATACAGTACACAATACAGTACACAATACAGTACACAATACAGTACACACTACATTACACACTACAGTACACAATACAGTACACAATACAGTACACACTACAGTACACAATACATTACACACTACATTACACACTACAGTACACACTATATTACACCCTATATTACACACTACATTACACACTACAGTACACACTACAGTACACACTACAGTAGACACTACAGTACACACTACAGTACACACTACAGTACACACTACAGTAGACACTACAGTACACACTACAGTACACACTACAGTACACACTACAGTATACACTACAGTACCCACTACAGTACACACTACATTACACAATACAGTACACACTACAGTACACACTACAGTACACACTACAGTACACACTACAGTATACACTACAGTACACACTACAGTACACACTACATTACACACTACAGTACACACTACAGTACACACTACATTACACACTACAGTACACACTACGGTACGCACTACAGGTACGCACTACATTAAACACTACATTAAACACTACAGTACACACTACAGTACACACTACAGTACACACTACAGTACACACTACATTACACACTACAGTACACACTACAGTACACACTACAGTACACACTACAGTACGCACTACAGTACACACTACATTAAACACTACATTAAACACTACAGTACACACTACAGTACACACTACAGTACACACTACAGTACACACTACAGTAGACACTACAGTAGACACTACAGTACACACTACAGTAGACACTACAGTAGACACTACAGTACACACTACAGTAGACACTACAGTACACACTACAGTAGACACTACAGTACACACTACAGTACACACTACAGTACACACTACAGTAGACACTACAGTACACACTACAGTACACACTACAGTACACACTACAGTACGCACTACAGTACGCACTACATTACACACTACAGTACACACTACAGTACACACTACAGTACACACTACAGTACACACTACATTAAACACTACAGTACACACTACAGTACACACTACAGTACACACTACATTACACACTACAGTACACACTACAGTACGCACTACAGTACACACTACATTAAACACTACATTAAACACTACAGTACACACTACAGTACACACTACAGTACACACTACAGTAGACACTACAGTACACACTACAGTAGACACTACAGTACACACTACAGTACACACTACAGTACACACTACAGTACACACTACAGTAGACACTACAGTACACACTACATTACACACTACAGTACACACTACAGTACACACTACAGTACACACTACATTAAACACTACATTAAACACTACAATACACACTACAGTACACACTACAGTACACACTACAGTACACACTACAGTACACACTACAGTAGACACTACAGTACACACTACAGTAGACACTACAGTACACACTACAGTACACACTACAGTAGACACTACAGTAGACACTACAGTACACACTACAGTACACACTACAGTACACACTACAGTAGACACTACAGTACACACTACAGTACACACTACAGTACACACTACAGTAGACACTACAGTACACACTACAGTACACACTACAGTACACACTACAGTACACACTACAGTACACACTACATTAAACACTACAGTACACACTACAGTACACACTACAGTACACAGTACAGTACACACTACAGTACACACTACAGTACACACTACAGTACACACTACAGTAGACACTACAGTAAACACTACAGTACACAGTACAGTACACACTACAGTACACACTACAGTACACACTACAGTAGACACTACAGTACACACTACAGTAGACACTACAGTACACACTACAGTACACACTACAGTACACACTACAGTAGACACTACAGTACACACTACAGTACACACTACAGTACACACTACAGTACACACTACAGTACACACTACAGTAGACACTACAGTACACACTACAGTACACACTACAGTACACACTACAGTACACACTACAGTAGACACTACAGTAGACACTACAGTACACACTACATTACACACTACAGTAGACACTACAGTACACACTACATTACACACTACAGTAGACACACTTATGGACATTTCTTCCAATAGCGTACACATGTTAAAAACAATTGACATGAAATCTACATATGAGTGGATTACTGGAGTGCTGCTTCAACAGTGCAAGTCTTTCGTCCTCTGTTGTAATAAAAAGGCTGAATATGGAGGATGTTGTAAAGCCATATGCCGGGTACAGTATGTCTATCTAGTTATGTGTCAGTCATCTTGTCCACATCCATTTATTACATCCATTTATATATTATTTCTATCTTTCCACATGTAGTTATCTAGCTGACTACTGGACGAGATTTGACGTGACTTCCGTCTCGCTTCCGCATTGTCTCCGTACTGCTGTGCTGTTTGTTGCTACTTGGCTACCTGCCAAACTATTCACGTTTTACTTTTAATAAACGTTTAATCAATCTTTGTGTTCAACAAATTTACCAACTTTTTAGTTTTGTCCTCACTCATCTTTTTTCGTTAAACTTTTTCACCCCGGACGTTTATCCCGAGACAGAAGAGTCATTTTCCTGTGCGTTTTAGCTGCCAACTTTACGTTATTTTCCTTTTTTCCATCGCAACTTTTTTCCCTTATTCAACTTTTTCACTCCGGACGCTTTATCTGGACATGGTTCATCAACATCTTCAACAGCCGAAGCTAAGTAGTAACATTAACATGATGTCTTCTAATTGCAGTCGCTGTACTCATAATATACAGGAGAACGATCGCCTTACGGCGAGAATAGCTGTGCTACAAGCCCAGCTTCAGACGCAATCGTTAGGCAAGGGTAATATCAGTGTAGGAAAGGAAGAAACAGCGTCTGTGCCACCAGTAAGTACAGACAGTAACGTTAGTATAAATCCCCCCGCACAGTCCCCGCAGCCGGACAACTTTCTCATGGCTTCTGGAGGGAAATACTGTCGGAATGCTCAACCGGTGTCGCTCATTCAGCCGACAGAAACCTTCAACCGGTTTTCCCCATTATGTAGCGAGTCGGAGTCTGAGTCTGAGTCTTCTCTAGTCTCTACTCCTCCCGTTACGGGGTCTGAGACGCCGAAGGCTCCCACCATTAGCTCTGACAAATTGAAAACCCTAGTCATTGGCGACTCCATTACCCGCAGTATTAGACTTAAAACGAATCACCCAGCGATCATACACTGTTTACCAGGGGGCAGGGCTACCGACGTTAAGGCTAATCTGAAGATGGTGCTGGCTAAAGCTAAAACTGGCGAGTGTAGAGAGTATAGAGATATTGTTATCCACGTCGGCACCAACGATGTTAGGATGAAACAGTCAGAGGTCACCAAGTGCAACATAGCTTCAGCTTGTAAATCAGCTAGAAAGATGTGTCGGCATCGAGTAATTGTCTCTGGCCCCCTCCCAGTTAGGGGAAGTGACGAGCTCTAAAGCAGAGTCTCAGCACTTAATCGCTGGTTGAAAACTGTTTTCTGCCCCTCCCAAAAGATAACATTTGTGGATAATTGGCCCTCTTTCTGGGACTCACCCACAAACAGGACCAAGCCTGACCTGCTGAGGAGTGACGGACTCCATCCTAGCTGGAGGGGTGCTCTCCTCTTATCTACCAACATAGATAGGGCTCTAACTCCTCTAGCCCCATAGTGAAATAGGGTGCAGGCCAGGCAGCAGGCTGTTAGCCAACCTGCCAGCTTAGTGGAGTCTGCCAATAGCACAGTCAGTGTAGTCAGCTCAGCCATACCCATTGAGACTGTGTCTGTGCCTCGACCTAGGTTGGGCAAAACTAAACATGGCGGTGTTCACCCTAGCAATCTTATTAGGATAAAGACCTCCTCCATTCCTGCCATTATTGAAAGAGATCGTGATACCTCACATCTCAAAATAGGGTTACTTAATGTTAGATCCCTCACTTCAAAGGCAGTCATAGTCAATGAACTAATCACTGATCATAATCTCGATGTGATTGGCCTGACTGAAACATGGCTTAAGCCTGATGAATTTGCTGTGTTAAATGAGGCCTCACCTCCTGGTTACACTAGTGACCATATTCCCCGTGCATCCCGCAAAGGCGGAGGTGTTGCTAACATTTACGATAGCAAATTTCAATTTACAAAAAAAAAAATGGCGTTTTCATCTTTTGAGCTTCTAGTCATGAAATCTATGCAGCCTACTCAATCACTTTTTATAGCTACTGTTTACAGGCCTCCTGGGCCATATACAGCGTTCCTCTCTGAGTTTCCTGAATTCCTATCAGACCTTGTAGTCATAGCAGATCATATTCTAATTTTTGGTGATTTTAATATTCACATGGAGAAGTCCACAGACCCACTCCAAAAGTCTTTCGGAGCCATTATCGACTCAGTGGGTTTTGTCCAACATGTCTCTGGACCTACTCACTGCCACAGTCATACTCTGGACCTAGTTTTGTCCCATGGAATAAATGTTGTAGATCTTAATGTTTTTCCACAAAATCCTGGACTATCGGACCACCATTTTATTACATTTGCAATCGCAACAAATAATCTGCTCAGACCCCAACCAAGGAGCATCAAAAGTCGTGCTATAAATTCTCAAACAACACAAAAATTCATTGATGCCCTTCCAGACTCCTTCTGCCTACCCAAGGACGTCAGAGGACAAAAATCAGTTAACCACTTAACTGAGGAACTCAATTTAACCTTGCGCAATACCCTAGATGCAGTTGCACCCCTAAAAACGAAAAACATTTGTCATAAGAAACTAGCTCCCTGGTATACAGAAAATACCCGAGCTTTGAAGCAAGCTTCCAGGAAATTGGAACGGAAATGGCGCCACACCAAACTGGAAGTCTTCCGACTAGCTTGGAAAGACAGTACCGTGCAGTACCGAAGAGCCCTCACTGCTGCTCGATCATCCTACTTTTCCAACTTAATTGAGGAAAATAAGAACAATCCAAAATTTCTTTTTGATACTGTTGCAAAGCTAACTAAAAAGCAGCATTCCCCAAGAGAGGATGGCTTTCACTTCAGCAGTGATAAATTCATGAACTTCTTTGAGGAAAAGATCATGACCATTAGAAAGCAAATTACGGACTCCTCTTTGAATCTGCGTATTCCTCCAGGGCTTAGCTGTCCTGGATCTGCACAGCTCTGCGAGGGCCTGGGATCGGGAGAGACACTTAAGTGTTTTAGTACTATATCTCTTGACACAATGATGAAAATAATCATGGCCTCTAAACCTTCAAGCTGCATACTGGATCCTATTCCTACTAAACTGCTGAAGGAGCTGCTTCCTGTGCTTGGCCCTCCTATGTTGAACATAATAAACAGCTCTCTATCCACCGGATGTGTACCAAACTCACTAAAAGTGGCAGTGATAAAGCCTCTCCTGAAAAAGCCAAACCTTGACCCGGAAAATATAAAAAACTATCGGCCTATATCGAATCTTCCATTCCTCTCAAAAATTTTAGAAAAAGCTGTTGCGCAGCAACTCACTGCCTTTCTGAAGACAAACAATGTATACGAAATGCTTCAGTCTGGTTTTAGACCCCATCATAGCACTGAGACTGCACTTGTGAATGTGGTAAATGACCTTTTAATGGCGTCAGACCGAGGCTCTGCATCTGTCCTCGTGCTACTAGACCTTAGTGCTGCCTTTGACACCATCGATCACCACATTCTTTTGGAGAGACTGGAAACCCAAATTGGTCTACACGGACAAGTTCTGGCCTGGTTTAGATCCTACCTGTCGGAAAGATATCAGTTTGTCTCTGTGAATGGTCTGTCCTCCGACAAATCAACTGTACATTTCGGTGTTCCTCAAGGTTCCGTTTTAGGACCACTATTGTTTTCACTATATATTTTACCTCTTGGGGATGTTATTCGAAAACATAATGTTAACTTTCACTGCTATGCGGATGACACACAGCTGTACATTTCAATGAAACATGGTGAAGCCCCAAAATTGCCCTCGCTAGAAGCCTGTGTTTCAGACATAAGGAAGTGGATGGCTGAAAACTTTTTACTTTTAAACTCGGACAAAACAGAGATGCTTGTTCTAGGTCCCAAGAAACAAAGAGATCTTCTGTTAAATCTGACAATTCATCTAGATGGTTGTAAAGTCGTCTCAAATAAAACTGTGAAGGACCTCGGTGTTACTCTTGACCCTGATCTCTCTTTTGACGAACATATCAAGACTGTTTCAAGGACAGCTTTTTTCCATCTACGTAACATTGCAAAAATCAGAAATTTTCTGTCCAAAAATGATGCAGAAAAATTAATCCATGCATTTGTTACTTCTAGGTTAGACTACTGCAATGCTCTATTTTCCGGCTACCCGGATAAAGCACTAAATAAACTTCAGTTAGTGCTAAATACGGCTGCTAGAATCCTGACTAGAACCAAGAAATTTGATCATATTACTCCAGTGCTAGCTTCCCTACACTGGCTTCCTGTTAAGGCAAGGGCTGATTTCAAGGTTTTACTGTTAACCTATAAAGCGTTACATGGGCTTGCTCCTACCTATCTTTCCGAGTTGGTCCTGCCGTACATACCAATACGTACGCTACGGTCACAAGACGCAGGCCTCCTAATTGTCCCTAGAATTTCTAAGCAAACAGCGGGAGGCAGGGCTTTCTCCTATAGATCTCCATTTTTATGGAACAGTCTGCCTACCCATGTGAGAGACGCAGACTCGGTCTCAACCTTTAAGTCTTTACTGAAGACTTATCTCTTCAGTAGGTCATATGATTGAGTGTAGTCTGGCCCAGGAGTGTGAAGGTGAACGGAAAGGCTGGAGCAACGAACAGCCCTTGCTGTCTCTGCCGGGCCGGTTCCCCTCTCCACTGGGGTTCTCTGCCTCTAACCCTGTTGCAGGGGCTGAGTCACTGGCTTGCTAGTGCTCTTTCATGCCGTCCCTGGGAGGGGTGCGTCACTTGAGTGGGTTGAGTTACTGACGTGATCTTCCTGTCTGGGTTGGCGCCCCCCCCTTGGTTTGTGCTGTGGTGGAGACCTCTGTGGGCTATACTCGGCCTTGTCTCAGGATTGTAAGTTGGTGGTTGGGGATATCCCTCTAGTGGTGCGGGGGCTGTGCTTTGGCGGAGTGGGTGGGGTTATATCCTTCCTGTTTGGCCCTGTCCGGGGGTTTCTTCGGATGGGGCCACAGTGTCTCCGGACCGCTCCTGTCTCAGCCTCCAGTATTTATGCTGCAGTAGTTTATGTGTCGGGGGGCTGGGGTTAGTTGGTTATACCTGGAGTACTTCTCCTGTCTTATCCAGTGTCCTGTGTGAATTTAAGTATGCTCTCTCTAATTCTCTCGTTCTCTCTTTCTCTCTGAGAACCTGAGCCCTAGGACCATACGTCAGGACTACCGGGCATGATGACACCTTGCTGTCCCCAGTCCGCCTGGCCTTGCTGCTATTCCAGTTTCAACTGTTCTGCCTGCGGCTACGAAACCCCTACCTGTCCCAGACCTGCTGTTTTCAACTCTTTAATGATCGGCTATGAAAAGCCAACTGAGAGACCTGAGCCCTAGGACCATACATCGGGACTACCGGCCGTGGTGACTCCTTGCTGTCCCCAGTCCGCCTGGCCTTGCTGCTATTCCAGTTTCAACTGTTCTGCCTGCGGTTATGAACCCCTACCTGTCCCAGACCTGCTGTTTTCAACTCTTAATGATCGGCTATGAAAAGCCAACTGAGATTTATTCCTGATTATTATTTGACCATGCTTGTCACTTATGAACATTTTTGAACATCTTGGCATGGTTCTGTTATAATCTCCACCCGGCACAGCCAGAAGAGGACTGGCCACCCCTCATAGCCTGGTTCCTCTCTAGGTTTCTTCCTAGGCTTTCGCCTTTCTAGGGAGTTTTTCCTAGCCACCGTGCTTCTACACCTGCATTACTAGCTGTTTGGGGTTTTAGGCTGGGTTTCTGTACAGCACTTCGAGATATTAGCTGATGTAAGAAGGGCTATATAAAATAAAATTGATTGAAATTGATTGATTGTATCAATCTCCTCTGCTATAGCTAACAGCAAAGGATCTCTGACGTTCTAGGAATATAGCAATTCAATCCCAATCTTTTCCTCTAACGTTATTTGATTTCAACTCTAGAGAACGTTATAGTTGGAAATGCATTTTCATAATTTAATAAAATCAGGAATAAGGACATTATTTAGCATTAGGAACACCGTAAATCAAACTAGCCTGTCTCTGACACATGAAAGAAAGATGGCCGCCGTGATAAATAAAATACACTGCTCAAAAAAATAAAGGGAACACTAAAATAACACATCCTAGATCTGAATGAATGAAATAATCTTATTAAATACTTTTTTCTTTACATAGTTGAATGTGCTGACAACAAAATCACACAAAAATGATCAATGGAAATCAAATGTATCAACCCATGGAGGTCTGGATTTGGAGTCACCCTCAAAATTAAAGTGGAAAACCACACTACAGGCTGATCCAACTTTGATGTAATGTCCTTAACACAAGTCAAAATGAGGCTCAGTAGTGTGTGTGGCCTCCACGTGCCTGTATGACCTCCCTACAACGCCTGGGCATGCTCCTGATGAGGTGGCGGATGGTCTCCTGAGGGATCTCCTCCCAGACCTGGACTAAAGCATCCGCCAACTCCTGGACAGTCTGTGGTGCAACGTGGCATTGGTGGATGGAGCGAGACATGATGTCCCAGATGTGCTCAATTGGATTCAGGTCTGGGGAACGGGCGGGCCAGTCCATAGCATCAATGCCTTCCTCTTGCAGGAACTGCTGACACACTCCAGCCACATGAGGTCTAGCATTGTCTTGCATTAGGAGGAACCCAGGGCCAACCGCACCAGCATATGGTCTCACAAGGGGTCTGAAGATCTCATCTCGGTACCTAATGGCAGTCAGGCTACCTCTGGCGAGCACATGGAGGGCTGTGTGGCCCCCCAAAGAAATTCCACCCCACACCATGACTGACCCACCGCCAAACCGGTCATGCTGGAGGATGTTGCAGGCAGCAGAACGTTCTCCACGGCGTCTCCAGACTCTGTCACGTCTGTCACGTGCTCAGTGTGAACCTGCTTTCATCTGTGAAGAGCACAGGGCGCCAGTGGCGAATTTGCCAATCTTGGTGTTCTCTGGCAAATGCCAAATGTCCTGCACGGTGTTGGGCTGTAAGCACAACCCCCACCTGTAGACGTCAGGCCCTCATACCACCCTCATGGAGTCTGTTTCTGACCGTTTGAGCAGACACGTGCACATTTGTGGCCTGCTGGAGGTCATTTTGCAGGGCTCTGGCAGTGCTCCTCATGCTCCTCCTTGCACAAAGGCGGAGGTAGCAGTCCTGCTGCTGGGTTGTTGCCCTCCTACGGCCTCCTCCACGTCTCCTGATGTACTGGCCTGTCTCCTGGTAGCGCCTCCATGCTCTGGACACTACACTGACAGACACAGCAAACCTTCTTGCCACAGCTTGCATTGATGTGCCATCCTGGATGAGCTGCACTACCTGAGCCACTTGTGTGGGTTGTAGACTCCGTCTCATGCTACCACTAGAGTGAAAGCACCGCCAGCATTCAAAAGTGACCAAAACATCAGCCAGGAAGCATAGGAACTGAGAAGTGGTCTGTGGTCACCACCTGCAAAACCAGTCCTTTATTGGGGGTGTCTTGCTAATTGCCTATAATTTCCACTTGTTGTCTATTCCATTTGCACAACAGCATGTGAAATTTATTGTCAATCAGTGTTGCTTCCTAAGTGGACAGTTTGATTTCACAGAAGTGTGATTGACTTGGAGTTACATTGTGTTGTTTAAGTGTTCCCTTTATTTTTTTGAGCAGTGTATATTATAACCATATTGGTCTCTATTTATAATGAAATGACATCACATATGTTTTAGGTTTGGTTTTGCTTGATGTAGCGGGACATGTGGTGATGTTGCGGGACATGTGGTAAGACATGTGGTGGACATTTGTGGTTAGTAGTGATGATAATATGATATGGTCCCTATAGTGTGTTTAAAGAGAGACTGCCCCAGCGAACACATTTCTGTTCCCAGAACGTTAGGTGGGTGTAGTGTTAGGTTATTGTTCATAGCAGTGTCATCACTTGTAATGCGTATTTTGGTCTTCTGCGCTTGCTCAGAATTGTGTTCCTTTAAACCATTGTTTCTGATTAACAGTGAGCAGTGCATCACATAAGCAGTGACACACATAGCGATAAAACTATAGCCTGAATACCAGTTTGTTTGTGCCATCATGCCACTCCTTGCCACTGTTTTGTAAAATAAGGTGTGGAAATTGAGCAAAAACAGACTGGTACCAGGCTAATAATACCATGTTTGTGCCGGAGATTCAAACCAGAATTCCTCTCTAAGGTTCTATTTCTCTCGTGAAATCCATTCTAGGTGGCTTCCTACTACTGGAATGTTCAATGATGTTTCCTCTACAAGTAATATCCATGGAGGATAAATAGGTATTCAATCCACACAATGAGAAAGCTGTTGGCTTTTGAATGGCATCAAATTGTGAACATCAATCAATAATCGGGAAACCTTGCACTTGACTGCACTCCAATAATATCACCCGAAATAAGCAATCATTCAAAACTTCAAAAACATCTCAATCATCCAGAAACTCTTACAGGAGTCAGGAGGTGCGTGTGTGTGTGGGCGTTCATGGTGGGAAGAGCAGGGGATAACAAGCATTTCCAACAGAGTCATCAGCTCCTCAGTCCAAAGCAAGGCAGAGGCAAGATGTGATGTTAACTGGAGCTTACTCATTCGGTAATCATGCTCGTCATTTGTTATTTACATTTGAGTCATTTAGCAGACGCTCTTATCCAGAGCAACTTACAGGAGCAATTAGGGTTAAGTGCCTTGCTCAAGGGCACATCGACAGATTTTTCACCTAGTCGGCTCGGGGATTAGAACCAGCGACCTTTCAGTTACTGGCACAACGCTCTTAACCACTAAGCTACCTGCCGTTATAGATTTTTCAGCTCTGAAAGATGGCACTGCAGTGGATAATGGCCATCTTATGGGCTCCTGACCAATTCTGCTATTTTGTGTATTTATTTTTTTTACGCTGATTTTAACCTTTTTGTATATAATGTTTCCAACATCATTTCCTGTGACCGAACAGCGATCACTAACCTCGATTTGGATGAAAATGTATACTTCAACCTTTCGGCAGCTCTCTGGATGTTCTGCTTACTCCGGTCCAGGCCCTAATCCCCGGGACTCGGAAAGAGGAAGTCGAGGCGAAAGAGAAGCAGGCGAGGCGGCATCCTGACGAGATTACGTCGGCGAACAAATATAACGCCATTGTTCTGTTGGCGAACGTGCAGTCACTGGAGAACATACTGGATGAGCTCCGTTCGAGACTATCCTATCAATGGGACCTGATGAACTGTAATATCCTATGTTTCTCCGAGTCGTGGCTGAATGAGGACAAGAATATACACTGAGTGTAAAAAACATTAAGGACTTCTTCCTAATAGAACAGACTCAATTCGTCGCGGCGTGGACTCTACAAGGTGTGGAGAAGCCCCAGGGATGCTGTACCATGTTGACTCCAATGCTTCCCACAGTTGTGTCAAGTTGGCCGGATGTCCTTTGGGTGGTGGACCATGTTGACTCCAATGCTTCCCACGGTTCTGTCAAGTTGTCCAGATGTCCTTTGGGTGGTGGACCATTCTTGATACACACAGGAAACTGTTGAGCATGTAAAATCCAGCAGCGTTGTTCAAAGGCACTTAAATATTTTGTCTTGTCCATTCAACCTCTGAATGACACATATACACTATCCATGTCTCAGTTTTCTCAAGGCCTAAAAATAATTCTTTAACCTGTCTCCTCCCCTTCATCTATACTGATTTGATGTGGGTTTAACAAGTGACATCAATAAGGGACCATAGCTTTCACCTGGATTCACCTTGTCAGTTTGTCATGGAAAGAGCAGAGTTTGTCATGTTTTGTTCACTAAGTGTACATCTCGCTGGTTTTTCTATGCATCATCAGGACCGGATGGCAGACTCGGATACGATGAGGAGGAGGGGTGTGTCTCTTTGTTAACAACAGCTGGTGCGCAATCTCTAATATGAAGGAAATCTTGAGTTTTTGCTCGCCTGAGTTAGAATACCTCATGATAAGCTGCAGACCACACTATTTATCGTAGCTGTTACAACCACAAACTGATGCTGGCACTAAGACCGCACTCTACAAGCTGTACAGGGGCATAAGCAAACAAAACACATTCAGACGCTATGTTTCTCATGGCCGGTGATTTTAATGCACCGGCCATGAGTGAAATCTGTTTTAACAAATTGAAAATGAAATCTGTTTTAACTCATTTTTACCAGCATGTCACCTGTGCAACTAGAAGCTACAAAACTCTAGATCATCTTTAGTCCACACACAGAAATGCATACAAGGCCCTCCATCGCCCTCCCTTTGGCAAATCATACCATAACTCTATCCTGCTGCTTCCTGCTTCCAAGCAAAAACTCAAACAGGAAGTACCAGTGACGCACTCAATAAGGAAGTGGTCCAATGAAGCGGATGCTAAGCTACAGGCCTGTTTCACTAGCACAGTCTGGAATATGTTATGGGATAACATTGAGAAATTTACCACATCAGTCACCGGCTTCATTAATAAGTGCATTGACGACGTCATGCCCACAGTCACCGTACGTACATACCCCGACCAGAAGCTATGGATCACAGGCAACATCCGCATTGAGCTAAAGGCTAGAGCTGCTACTTTCAAGGAGCGGGACACTAATCCGGACACTTATAAGACATACCGCTAAGACCTCCGATGAGCAAACCGGCAAAGCGTCTATACAGGACTAAGATCAAATCCTACTACGCCGACTCTGACGCTAGACGGATGTGGCAGGGCTTGCAAACTATCACGGATTACAAAGGGAAACCCAGCCGAGAGCTGCCCAGCGATGCAAGCCTACCAGATGAGCTAAATGCCTTCTATGCTTGCTTCGAGGCAAGCAATACTGAACCATGCATGAGAGCACCAGCTGATCCTGACAACTGTGTGATCTAGCTCTCCGTACCTGGTGTGAGTAAGGCCTTTAAACAGGGGCCAGACGAAATACCAGGATGCTGGTAAGTGTCTTGACTGACATTTTCAACCTATCCCTGACCCGGTCTGTAATACCAACTTGTTTCAAGCAGACAACCATGGTCCCCCGTTCCCAAGAACGCCAAGGTAACCTGTCTAAATGACTATCGCCCCGTAGCACTCAAATCTGTAGCCATGAAATGTTTTGAAAGGCTGCTCATGGCTCACATCAACACCATCATCCCAGACACCCTGGACCCACTCCAATTTGCATACTGCCCCAACATATCCACAGACGATGCAATCTCTATTGCACGCCACACTGCCCTCACCTACCTGGAACAAAAGGAATACTTATGTAAGAATGCTGTTCATTGAACTACAGCTCAGCATTCAACACCATTGTCCTTCCAAGCTCCAAGACTGAACACCTCCCTCTGCAACTGGATTCTGGACTTCCTGACGGGCTGCCCCAGGAGGTGAGGGTAGACAACAACACATCCGCCATGCTGACCATCAACACGGGGGCCCCTCAGGGGTGTGTGCTTAGTCCCCTCCTGTACTCCCTGTTCACGCACGACTCCAACACCATCATCAAGTTAGCTGACGACACGACGGTGGTAGGCCTGATCACCGACGGTGATGAGTCAGCCTACAGGAAGGAGGTAAGAGACTTAGCAGTGTGGTGCCAGGCCAACAACCTCTCCCTCAACATCGGCAAGAGCACACCCCCATTCACATCGACTGAAGTGGAGCAGATCGAGAGCTTCAACATCAATAATAAATTAACATGGCCTAAACATCCCCCACACAGTTATGAAGAGGGCACCTTTTCCCCCTCAGGAGGCTGAAATGATTTGGCGTGGGCCCTCAGATCCTCAAAAAGTTATACAGCTGCACCATTGAGAGCATCCTGACTGGCTGCATCACCGCTAGGTATGGGAACTGCAAGGCACCTGACCGCAAGGCGCTACAGAGGGTAGTCCGTACGGCTCAGTACATCACTGGGGCCGATCTCCCTGCCCACCAGGACCTCTACACCAGGCGGTGTCAGCCATGGACTGTTCTCTCTGCTACCGCTCGGCAAGCGGTACCAATGCACCAAGTCTGGGACCAACAGGACCCTGAACAGCTTCTACCCCCAAGCCATAAGACTGTTAAACAAGACTGCTAAATAGCAATAACTCTCTTGCGCTGACTCTATGCACACACACTGGACTCTACACACACACACATACTTACACAGACACCCCAACACACACACATACACACACTACATATGCCCACACACATATAACTCGCACACATGCATACTGATGCCACACACACACACTCACACACACACACACACATACACACACACACTTTCACACTCACCGCATACGCTGCTGCTACTGTCTATTATCTATCCTGTTGTCTAGTCACTTTACCCCTACCTACAGTATACTGCTGCTACTGTCTATTATCTATCCTGTTGTCTAGTCACTTTAACCCTACCTACAGTATACTGCTGCTACTGTCTATTATCTATCCTGTTGTCTAGTCACTTTACCCCTACCTACAGTATACTGCTGCTACTGTCTATTATCTATCCTGTTGTCTAGTCACTTTACCCCTAACTACGGTATACTGCTGCTACTGTCTATTATCTATCCTGTTGTCTAGTCACTTTACCCCTACCTACAGTATACTGCTGCTACTGTCTATTATCTATCCTGTTGTCTAGTCCCTTTACACCTACCTACAGTATACTGCTGCTACTGTCTATTATCTATCCTGTTGCCTAGTCCCTTTACCCCTACCTACAGTATACTGCTGCTACTGTCTATTATCTATCCTGTTGTCTAGTCACTTTACCCCTACCTACAGTATACTGCTGCTACTGTCTATTATCTATCCTGTTGTCTAGTCCCTTTACCCCTACCTACAGTATACTGCTGCTACTGTCTATTATCTATCCTGTTGACTAGTCACTTTACCCCTACCTACAGTATACTGCTGCTACTGTCTATTATCTATCCTGTTGCCTAGTCACTTTACCCCTACCTACAGTATACTGCTGCTACTGTCTATTATCTATCCTGTTGTCTAGTCCCTTTACACCTACCTACAGTATACTGCTGCTACTGTCTATTATCTATCCTGTTGCCTAGTCCCTTTACCCCTACCTACAGTATACTGCTGCTACTGTCTATTATCTATCCTGTTGTCTAGTCACTTTACCCCTACCTACAGTATACTGCTGCTACTGTCTATTATCTATCCTGTTGTCTAGTCCCTTTACCCCTACCTACAGTATACTGCTGCTACTGTCTATTATCTATCCTGTTGACTAGTCACTTTACCCCTACCTACAGTATACTGCTGCTACTGTCTATTATCTATCCTGTTGCCTAGTCACTTTACCCCTACCTACAGTATACTGCTGCTACTGTCTATTATCTATCCTGTTGTCTAGTCACTTTACCCCTACCTACAGTATACTGCTGCTACTGTCTATTATCTATCCTGTTGTCCAGTCACTTTACCCCTACCTACAGTATATGTACATAGCTACCTCAATTACCTCATTCCCCTGCACATCGACTCGGTACTGTATATAGCCATGTTATTTTGTATTTGTTATATACTGAACAAAACATTTTACGCAACATGCAACAATTTCAACGAGTTACAGTTCATATAAGGAAATCTGTCAATTGCAATAAATTAATTCAATTCTATGGATTTCACATGACTGGGAATATAGATATGCATCTGTTGTTCACAGATACCTTTAAAAAAAAAAAGGTAGGGGCGTGGATCAGAAAACCACTCCCAAACATGTCTGGTGAGTGGAAGAACTGGGACATTTTTCAGCTTCCAGAAAATTGTGTACAGATCCTTGCGACATGGGGCCGTGCATTATCGTGCTGAAAACACGAGGTGATGGCAGCGGATGAATGGCACGACAATGGGCCTCAGGATATTATCACGGCATCTCTGTGCATTCAAATTGCCATTGATAAAATGCAATTGTGTTCATTGTCCGTAGCTTATGCCTGCCCATACCATAACCCCACCGCCACCATGGGGCACTCTGTTCACAACGTTGACATCAGCAAACTGCTCGCCCACACAACGCCATACATGTGGTCTGTGGTTGTGAGGCTGGTTGGAGGTACTGCCAAATTCTCTAAAACTACATTGGAGGTGGCTTATGGTAGAGAAATTAACATTAAATTATCTGGCAACAGCTGAGGTGGACATTCCTGCAGTCAGTATGCCAATTGCATGCTCCCTCACAACTTGAGACATCTGTGTCATTGTGTTGTGTGACAGAACTGCACATTTTAGAGTGGCCTTTTATTGTCCCCAGCACAAGGTGCACCTGTGAAAATATCATGCTGTTTTATCAACTTCTTGATATGCCACACTTGTCAGTTGGATGGATTATATTGGCAAAGGAGAAACTCGCTAACAGGGATGTAAACACATTTTTTGCACGTAACTTGACACAAATAATATTTTTGTGTGTATCTAAAATGTCTAGGATCTTTTATTTCAGCTCATGAAACATGGGACCTGTTACACGTTACAGTGAGGGAAAAAAGTATTTGATTCCCTGCTGATTTTGTACGTTTGCCCACTGACAAAGAAATGATCAGTCTATAATTTTAATGGTAGGTTTATTTGAACAGTGAGAGACAGAATAACAACAACAAAAATCCAGAAAAACGCATGTCAAAAATGTTATAAATTGATTTGAATTTTAATGAGGGAAATAAGTATTTGACCCCTCTGCAAAACCTGACTTAGTACTTGGTGGCAAAACCCTTGTTGGCAATCACAGAGGTCAGACGTTTCTTGTAGTTGGCCACCAGATTTGCACACATCTCAGGAGGGATTTTGTCCCACTCCTCTTTGCAGATCTTCTCCAAGTCATTAAGGTTTTGAGCCTGACGTTTGGCATCTCGAACCTTCAGCTCCCTTCACATATTTTCTATGGGATTAAGGTCTGGAAACTGGCTAGGCCACTCCAGGACCTTAATGTGCTTCTTCTTGAGCCACTCCTTTGTAGCCAACCAGCCAGCCAACCAGTCAGCCAGTCAGCCAGTCAGCCAGCCAACCAGTCAGCCAGCCAACCAGTCAGCCAGTCAGCCAGTCAGTTAGCCAGTCAGCCAGTCAGCCAGCCAACCAGTCAGTCAGTCAGCCAGTCAGTTAGCCAGTCAGCCAGTCAGCCAGCCAACCAGTCAGTCAGCCAGTCAGTCAGTCAGTCAGCCACTCAGCCAGCCAGCCCAAGCCATGAGCCCATAGTATTTTCCTGCTCTGTGATTATAGTCGTTTTGTACTGAAGAAGTTAACTAGCTATATTCACAGTTGTTGGCATTTCAACAGGTGCTGCTCTTTAAAACTGAACTTTCAACCCCTCCCTTCTACACCCCACCAACCTATCCCCACCACCCCAACTCTGTTGGACTTTCTCTCATTTCCTCCCTCCCTCTCTCCTTCCTTCTCATTTCCTCCCTCCCGCCGTCCTTCCTTCTCTAATTTCCTCCCTCCCTCTGTTCTTCCTTCTCTCATTTCCTCCCTCTGTCCTTCCTTCTCTCATTTCCTCCCTCTTGCCTTCTTCTCTTATTTCCTCCCTCCCTCTGTCCTTCCTTCTCTCATTTCCTCCCTCCCGCCGTCCTTCCTTCTCTAATTTCCTCCCTCCCTCTGTTCTTCCTTCTCTCATTTCCTTCCTCCCGCCATCTCGCCTTCTCTTATTTCCTCCCTCCCTCTGTCCTTCCTTCTCTCATTTCCTCCCTCCCTCTTGCCTTCTTCTCTTATTTCCTCCCTCCCTCTGTCCTTCCTTCTCTCATTTCCTCCCTCCCTCTGTCCTTCCTTCTCTTATTTCCTCCCTCCCTCCGTCCTTCCTTCTCTCATTTCCTCCCTCCCTCTGTCCTTCCAAGTCTTCTTTGTTCATTGTTGCTTCCAGATAGGCCACAATGAATTATTTCCAGTGGTAGACAGTCAGATATGACATGTACATAATATAATAGCAATGTGTTGTCTTAAGGTTAGGAAATGGAGTATTTGAGTCCCATGGTACACTCCCACTGCTGTGAGGCTGCAACCCCAAAATGGAACCCTGTGCTTTATTTAGTGCACTAAATAGGGCCTTGGACCATGGTCAAAAGTAGTGCACTTAATAGGGAATAGAGTGCCATCTGGTATGCATGGTAAGTTTCTACTACAAGGAGAATCATCTGCCCTTGAGGCTTCAAAGGGAGTCTTCAGTATCCACGTACAGTTGAAGTCGGAAGTTTACATACGCTTTGGTTGGAGTCATTAAAACTCGTTTTTTCAACAACTCCACAAATTTCTTGTTAACAAACTATAGTTTTGGCAAGTTGGTTAGGACATCTACTTTATGCATGACACAAGTAATTTTAACAACAATTGTTTACAGACTGATTATTTCACTTATAATTCACTGTATCACAATTCCAGTGGGTCAGAAGTTTACATACACTAAGTTGACTGTGCCTTTTAACAGCTTGGAAAATTCTAGAAAATGATGTCATTGCTTTAGAAGCTTCTGATAGGCTAATTGACATAATTTGAGTCAATTGGAGGTGTACCTGTGGATGTATTTCAAGGCCTACCTTCAAACGCAGTGCCTCTTTGCTTGACATCATGGGAAAATCAAAAGAAATCAGCCAAGACCTCAGAAGAAAAATGTGTAGACCTCCACAAGTCTGGTTCATCCTTGGTAGCAATTTCCAAACGCCTGAAGGTACCACGTCCATCTGTACAAACAATAGTACGCAAGTATAAACACCATGGGACCACGCAGCCGTCATACCACTCAGGAAGGAGACGTGTTCTGTCTCCTAGAGATGAACGTACTTTGGTGCGAAAAGTGCAAATCAATCCCAGAACAACAGCAAAAGGACCTTGTGAAGATGCTGGAGGAAACAGGTACAAAAGTATCTATATCCACAGTAAAACGAGTTCTATATCGACATAACCTGAAAGGCCGCTCAGCAAGGAAGAAGCCACTGCTCCAAAACTGCCATAAAAAAGCCAGACTACGGTTTGCAACTGCACATGGGGACAAAGATCGTACTTTTTGGAGAATGTCCTCTGGTCTGATGAAACAAAAATAGAACTTTTTGGCCATAATGACCATTGTTATGTTTGGAGGAAAAAGGGGGTTGCTTGCAAGCCGAAGAACACCATCCCAACCGTGAAGCACGGGGGTGGCAGCATCATGCTTTGGGGGTGCTTTGCTGCAGGAGGGACTGGTGCACTTCATAAAATAGATGGCATCATCAGGAAGGAAAAGTATGTGGATATATTGAAGCAACATCTCAAGACATCAGTCAGGAAGTTAAAGCTTGGTCACAAATAGGTCTTCCTATTGGACAATGACCCCAAGCATACTTCCAAAGTTGTGGCAAAATGGCTTAAGGACAACAAAGTCAAGGTATTGGAGTGGCCATCACAAAGCCCTGACCTCAATCCTATAGAAAATGTGTGGGCAGAACTGAAAAAGCGTGTGCGAGCAAGGAGGCCTACAAACCTGACTCAATTACACTAGCTCTGTCAGGAGGAATGGGCCAAAATTAACCCAACTTATTGTGTGAAGCTTTTGGAAGGCTACCCGAAATGTTTGACCCAAGTTAAACAATTTAAAAGCAATGCTACCAAATACTAATTGAGTGTATGTAAACTTCTGACCCACTGGGAATGTGATGAAAGAAATAAAAGCTGAAGTAAATCATTCTCTCTGCTATTATTCTGACCTAAAACAGGGAATTTTTACTAGGATTTAACGTCAGGAATTCTGAAAAACTGAGTTTAAATGTATTTGGCTAAGGTGTATGTAAATTTCCGACTTCAACTGTAACTACAGCAACACGTTCTTCAGTATAGGGTGCTGTAAGGTGTTCAGACAGTGGGTTGTGGGAATAACCATGTGTCTTGTGTAGAATATTCTGGATTTACTACACAACATCCCAAATGGCACCCTTTCCTTTGACCAGCCCAAAAAAGGTAATGCACTAGGAATCTGGAATAGGGTATGGAAAATAGGTAGAGCCGATAACACCAAAACCCATCCAGGTTACAGCTACATGCGCTCGGCTGCTTCATACAGATGGGAGGGGTATTGTGTAATATCTATTCTGGTAACTCTCCACTGGCGATAAAGCACATTGTTACAGGTTTGTATATTCACTGAACTCATTTTGTCATTTGGGCCTGACTGGCTGTCTGATTGAGGAGGCGTGTGAATGTGTGTGTGTGTGTGTGTGTGTGTGTGTGTGTGTGTGTGTGTGATTGTGTGTGATTGTGTGTGTGTGTGATTGTGTGTGTGTGTGTGTGTGTGTGTGTGTGTGTGTGTGTGTGTTTGTGTAAGATTTTGTGTGTGTGAGAGCTACTTGAGATGGTAGTTAAATGCAGCATGCCAGAGTGGTTCACTTTAAAATTAAAACAAGGTAATGATGACTCTAAATCAGAGCCTTTACTAGATTCATTCCATTATCATCAGAGCCTTTACTAAAGTAATTCCATTATTATCAGATCCTATATTATAAACATTACATTATCATCAGAGCCTTTACTAGTGTCTTTACACAGAGATTCTCATCCAGACTGACTTAAAGTGCTTTGTGAAAAATGCAGGATGCTCCCTAGTGAAAAGCTACCTTGATTTGATGTTGTCTAGTCATTTAAAATCATACAGATGGCAGTTTCAACCTCAGAGATGTGTCTGGGGCTCAACCTCAGAGACGTGTCTACACATCCTGTCTCTATATATCCTCACCACCACCCCCAGCCCTAGTCTTCCTCCACCACCACCCCCACCCCTACTCTTCCCCCACCACCACCACCACCCCCAGCCCTACTCTTCCTCCACCACCACCCCCAGCCCTACTCTTCCTCCACCACCACCCCCAGCCCTAGTCTTCCCCCACCACCACCCCCAGCCCTACTCTTCCTCCACCACCACCCCCAGCCCTACTCTTCCTCCACCCTCACCCCCAGCCCTACTCTTCCCCCACCACCACCCCCAGCCCTACTCTTCCTCCACCCACTTGTGCTATGCAGTCAACTGTGAAAGCAGATGAAGATGACCCCCTCAGCAGAAAATGGCATTCATGAATACAGTCGGTTCAATGTTTGGATTTGAAATAGATGGTAAGGGAACAATTCCTATGTTATCTAGTGTGCCTTTGTCTGTATGGTTGCCTGCCAGTGTTGTATTGTATTGTATTGTATTTTGCCCAAAGCGCCCAACTCATCCTGTGAAAATCCTGCAGCCTTTGCAGCTTTGCACATCATCCTTAATAACCGGCAAAATAAAATCTAATATAAATAGATAAATATTTATGCTGAGGCTATGTGGTTGGAATTCCATAAATAAACAGTGAGTGCCAGGCATGACCTGAGAAGCAATCAGAATGATTATCACATTCTAAAATGAGATTCAAACGTTATTCCCTTCCACCGCCACCACCTAGGTCCTAAACGTCTCTGTGTTGCTATGGCAACAGCATCGCCTTTTTAGAGTTTAGCCCTCTGCATTCCACGCAGTGTATTTCACGCGCACGAACACACACATGGACACGCACACACACACGCACACACACACGCACACACACACACACACACACACACACACAGTGGAGACAAAGTCCTTCGTACCTTTAATATCAACAAAGTTTGAAGCCATGATGGTTGTAGTAGTCTTTGAATCTACTTCGAAGAGCTACTAAAATAGTATGCTTAGTAATACATTCCCTGGTCAACAGTAGTGCACTATATAAGGAACAGGGTGCCATTTTGGAGGCGTCAGTAATTAGAAGGAACGCATTTTGTTCACTCAGAAATGTGAGCGTTGATTTACAAACTTTGTGTCAAAGGTCAGGTCATAGGTCATACACGTTAATGTATGCACATAAAGTAGGTCAAGTGGTTTTAGACACTGTACTGATTTATTTTTATTTATTTTTGTTCACTGAAGAATGCGAGTGTTGATTGATGATGTATAGCGTAGGTGTATTCCAAACATTTGTAATGTGAGTGAAAGTGTGTTTTTAAATAGAATGGAATTATCGCCCTTGGTATGCAAAAAAGCTGTTCAATTCAGATTCTATTTGGTGCGCAATTATGCTTAACAAAGCACAAAGCTCAACAATTGGTTAGTGCTGAGCGATTAGTGCTTTTTGAGGTCGGTTAGGTTTTGATTCGTTTTCTTTTCTTTCTTCATTAAATTCATTGTGAAATATTACCTTGAAATATGAGCTTTTTAATTGTAATTCCAAAGCCAAATATTCAGAACATTCAATTGCCCAAAACATTTAAAACATTCCATTGTCTCTAACAACACAGAATAAAGCCGCTGCTAACCTTTTACTGCAGTGGGCTAAATCGGGGTCACACGGAGTGATTCTTGGTAGTCTTAAACAAATCTACTTTGAAACAAAAGTATACACCTCACACACGTGGTTATGGGCTTAAAAAAAAAAAGAAGACACCTGTACCATGTCAGATATAGAGTTTAAATGTATTACATGTTTTGTTCTACCCAATATTACACTTCACATATGTACATGTACATCACAAAACCATTTGACATAGAAACACCATATTTTCGGCAGTAAAAAAAAACAAAACGTTCAGTTGTGAACATGACTTTTTTTATTTTTATTTGATGACATCATCTTATCTCTGTTCAGGCAGTAGCAGCCTGACAACCATCTAATATAATAACACCAGAAACAGTAGCTAGATTTGACGCTAGTCGCTTTTTTGAAAATGTGTCGCTAGAGGGGTCTGAAAATTCGCTAAATATACCGACAAAGTTGCTAAATTGGCAACACTGGATTCTGGTCATTGTAGTTAATTACCACATTTGTTGTGCTGAACTAGGTTGAATATTTACCTATTGAAAACTACAACTCCCTACAATTCGTTCTTGATTTGACGTCTCTCTGCTTGATAGGATTTCGCTCACGTTGAGCTCACAGAAATCTGTTAATCGCTCAGCACCACAATGGGTAGATAAAATATTTGTCCATCACAGACAAATCGTAGTGTGTAGCTAGGTCTATGTCCCAAATGGCAGCCTATTTCCTATATAGTGCCCTACTTTTGACCAGTGTCCCATAGGGTTTAGGGTATAGGGTGCCATTTTTGGACTCAAAGGTGCGTTTGCTGTGTAGCGGATCAAGAAGCTATAAACATTATATTGTACCAACCAACACAGTTCCTACATCAAGGGAAGCCAAATGAGAGAAAAAAGGAACTGAGCTTTTACTGAGTGGGTATAAAGGTTACTACAACCTCTACGCAGACACAAGATTCGGATCGATTGTTGTTTTCTGTCAAAAAAAAAAAAAGAAAAGTGGCTCCTATTGCATTCAAGGTACTATTTTACCAGAAAATTGAGACACACCATTTCTATAGGCCATATTTACAGGCTATATTTACAGGATATACAGTGAGGGAAAAAAGTATTTGATCCCCTGCTGATTTTGTACGTTTGCCCACTGACAAAGAAATGATCAGTCTATAATTTTAATGGTAGGTTTATTTGAACAGTAAGAGACAGAATAACAACAAAAAAATCTAGAAAAACACATGTCAAAAATGTTATAAATTGATTTGCATTTTAATGAGGGAAATAAGTATTTGACCCTCTCTCAATCAGAAAGATTTCTGGGTCCCAGGTGTCTTTTATACAGGTAACGAGCTGAGATTAGGAGCACACTCTTAAAGGGAGTGCTCCAAATCTCAGTTTGTTACCTGTATAAAAGACACCTGTCCACAGAAGCAATCAATCAGATTCCAAACTCTCCACCATGGCCAAGACCAAAGAGCTCTCCAAGGACCTACACAAGGCTGGAATGGGCTACAAGACCATCGCCAAGCAGCTTGGTGAGAAGGTGACAACAGTTGGTGCGATTATTCGCAAATGGAAGAAACACAAAATAACTTTCAATCTCCCTCGGCCTGGGGCTCCATGCAAGATCTCACCTCGTGGAGTTGCAACGATCATGAGAGCGGTGAGGAATCAGCTCAGAACTACACGGGAGGATCTTGTCAATGATCTCAAGGCAGCTGGGACCATAGTCACCAAGAAAACAATTGGTAACACACTACGCCGTGAAGGACTGAAATCCTGCAGCACCCGCAAGGTCACCCTGCTCAAGAAAGCACATATACAGGCCCGTCTGAAGTTTGCCAATGAACATCTGAATGATTCAGAGGAGAACTGGGTGAAAGTGGTGTGGTCAGATGAGACCAAAATCGAGCTCTTTGGCATCAACTCAACTCGCCGTGTTTGGAGGAGGAGGAATGCTGCTTATGACCCCAAGAACACCATCCCAACCGTCAAACATGGAGGTGGAAACATTATGCTTTGGGGGTGTTTTTCTGATAAGGGGACAGGACAACTTCACTGCATCAAAGGGACGATGGACGGGGCCATGTACCGTCAAATCTTGGTGAGAACCTACCTTCCCTCAGCCAGGGCATTGAAAATGGGTCGTGGATGGGTATTCCAGCATGACAATGACCCAAAACAAACGGCCAAGGCAACAAAGGAGTGGCTCAAGAAGAAGCACATTAAGGTCCTGGAATGGCCTAGCCAGTCTCCAGACCTTAATCCCATAGAAAATATGTGGAGGGAGCTGAAGTTTCGAGTTGCCAAACGTCATCCTCGAAACCTTAATGACTTGGAGAAGATCTGCAAAGAGGAGTGGGACAAAATCTCTCCTGAGATGTGTGAAAACCTGGTGGCCAACTACAAGAAACGTCTGACCTCTGTGATTGCCAACAAGGGTTTGGCCAGCAAGTACTATAAGTCATGTTTTGCAGAGGGGTCAAAAACTTATTTCCCTCATTAAAATGCAAATCAATTTATAACATTTTTGACATGCGTTTATCTGGATTTTTTCTGTTGTGATTCTGTCTCTCACTGTTCAAATAAACCTACCATTAAAATTATAGACTGATCATGTCTTTGTCAGTGGGCAAACGTACAAAATCAGCAGGAGATCAAATACTTTTTTCCCTCACTGTATATATCTACAGTGGGGAGAACAAGTATTTGATACACTGCCGATTTTGCTGGTTTTCCTACTTACAAAGCATGTAGAGGTCTGTAATTTTAGAATTGAGAAAATCACATTGTACGATTTTTAAGTAATTAATTTGCTTTTTATTGCATGACATAAGTATTTGATACATCAGAAAAGCAGAACTTAATATTTGGTACAGAATCCTTTGTTTGCAATTACAGAGATCACACGTTTCCTGTAGGTCTTGACCAGGTTTGCACACACTGCAGCAGGGATTTTGGCCCACTCCTCCATACAGACCTTCTCCAGATCCTTCAGGTTTCGGGGCTGTCGCTGGGCAATACGGACTTTCAGCTCCCTCCAAAGATTTTATATTGGGTTCTGGTCTAGAGACTGGCTAGGCCACTCCAGGACCTTGAGATGCTTCTTACGAAGCCACTCCTTAGTTACCCTGGCTGTGTGTTTTGGGTCGTTGTCATGCTGGAAGACCCAGCCACGACACATCTTCAATGCTCTTACTGAGGGAAGGAGGTTATGGCCAAGATCTCGCGATACATGGCTCCATCCATGCTCCCCTCAACACGGTGCAGTCGTCCTGTCCCCTTTGCAGAAAAGCATCCCCAAAGAATTATGTTTCCACCTCCATGCTTCACGGTTGGGATGGTGTTCTTGGAGTTGTACTCATCCTTCTTCTTCCTCCAAACACGGCGAGTGGAGTTTAGACCAAAAAGCTCTATTTTTGTCTCATCAGACCACATGACCTTCTCCCATTCCTCCTCTGGATCATCCAGATGGTCATTGGCAAACTTCAGACGGGCCTGGACATGCGCTGGCTTGAGCAGGGGGACCTTGCGTGCGCTGCAGGGTTTTAATCCATGACGGCGTAGTGTGTTACTAATGGTTTTCTTTGAGACTGTGGTCCCAGCTCTCTTCAGGTCATTGACCAGGTCCTGCCGTGTAGTTCTGGGCTGATCCCTCACCTTCCTCATGATCATTGATGCCCCACGAGGTGAGATCTTGCATGGAGCCCCAGACCGAGGGTGATTGACCGTCATCTTGAAATTCTTCCATTTTCGAATAATTGCGGCAACAGTTGTTGCCTCCTCACCAAGCTGCTTGCCTATTGTCCTGTAGCCCATCCCAGCCTTGTGCAGGTCTACAATATATCCCTGATGTCCTTACACAGCTCTCTGGTCTTGGCCATTGTGGAGTCTGTTTGATTGAGTGTGTGGACAGGTGTCTTTTATACAGGTAACGAGTTCAAACAGGTGCAGTTAATACAGGTAATTAGTGGAGAATAGGAGGGCTTCTTAAAGAAAAACTAACAGGTCTGTGAGAGCCGGAATTCTTACTGGTTGGTAGGTGATCAAATACTTATGTCATGCAATATAATGCAAATTAATTATAAAAAAATCATACAATGTGATTTTCTGGATTTTTGTTTTAGATTCCGTCTCTCACAGTTGAAGTGTACCTATGATAAAAAATTACAGACCTGTACATGCTTTGTAAGTAGGAAAACTAAATAAAATAAGCCCTATTTAGTTAAAGACCAAGTCCATATTATGGCAAGAACAGCTCAATTAAGCAAAGAGAAAGACAGTCCATCGTCACTTAAAGACATGAATGTCAGTCAATACGGAACATTTCAAGAACTTTTAAAGTTTCTTCAAGTGCAGTCGCAAAAACCATCAAGCACTATGATTAAACTGGCTCTCATGAAGACCTCCACAGGAATGGAAGACCCAGAGTTACCTCTGCTGCAGAGGATAATTTCATTAGAGTTACCAGCCTCAGAAATTGCAGCCCAAATAATGCTTCACAGAGTTCAAGTCACAGACACATCTCAACATCAACTGTTCAGAGGGAACTCTGTGAATCAGGCCTTCATGGTCGAATTGCTGCAAAGAAACCACTACTAAAGGACACCAATAAAAAGAAACATGAGCAATGGACATTAGACCGGTGGAAAGTTGTCCTTTGGGCTGGAGTCCAAATTTGAGATTCTTGGTTCCAACCACTGTGTCTTTGTGAGACGCGGTGTGGGTGAACGGATGATCTCCGCATGTGTAGTTCCCACCGCAAAGCACGGAGGAGGAGGTGTTATGGTGTGGGGGTGCTTTGCTGGTGACACTGTCTGTGATTTATTTAGAATTCATGGCATACTTAACCTGCATGGCTACCACACCTTTCTGCAGCGATATGCCATCACATCTGGTTTGGGCTTAGTGGGACTATCATTTGATTTTCAACAGGACAATGACCCAACACACCTCCAGGCTGTGTAAGGGCTATTTTTACCAAGACAGAGAGTGATGGAGTGCTGCATCAGATGACCTGGCCTCCACAATCCCCCGACCTCAACCCGATTGAGATGGTTTGGGATGAGTTTCACCGCAGAGTGAAGGAAAAGCAGCCAACAAGTGCTCAGCATATGTGGGAACTCCTTCAAGACTGTTTGAAAAGCATTCCATGTGAAGCTGGTTGAGAGAATGCCAAGAGTGTGCAAAGCTGTCATCAAGGCAAATGGTGGCTATTTGAAGAATCTCAAATATAAAATATATTTTGATTTGTTTAACACTTTTTTTGGGTGTTATTTCATAGTTTTGATGTCTTCACTATTATTCTACAATGTAGGAAATAGTACAAATTAACTTTTGACTGGTACTGTATATACAGTTGAAGTCAGATGTTTACATACACCTTAGCCAATACATTTAAACTCAGTTTTTCACAATTCCTGAAATGTAATCCTAGTAAAAATTCCCTGTCTTAGGTCAGTTAGGATCACCATTTTATTTTAAGAATGTGAAATGTCAGAATAACAGTAGAGAGAATGATTTATTGCAGCTTTTATTTCTTTCATCACATTCCCAGTGGGTGTATGTAAACTTCTGACCCACTGGAATTGTGATACAGTGAATTATAAGTGAAATAATCTGTCTGTAAACAATTGTTGGAAAATGTACTTGTGTCACGCACAAAGTAGATGTCCTAACCAACTTGCCAAAACTATAGTTTGTTAACGCTCTCCGTAGCCGATGTGAGTAAGACTTTTAAGCAGGTCAACATTCACAAGGCCGCAGGGCCAGACGGATTACCAGGACGTGTACTCCGAGCATGTGCTGACCAACTGGCAAGTGTCTTCACTGACATTTTCAACATGTCCCTGACTGAGTCTGTAATACCAACATGTTTCAAGCAGACCACCATAGTCCCCGTGCCCAAGAACTCTAAGATAACCTGCCTAAATGACTACCGACCCGTAGCACTGACGTCTGTAGCCATGAAGTGCTTTGAAAGACTGGTCATGGCTCACATCAACAGCATAATCCCAGAAACCCTAGACCCACTCCAATTTGCATACCGCCCCAACAGATCCACAGATGATGCAATCTCTATCGCACTCCACACTGCCCTTTCCCACCTGGACAAGAGGAACACCTACGTGAGAATGCTATTCATTGACTACAGCTCAGCATTCAACACCATAGTGCCCTCTAAGCTCATCACTAAGCTAAGGATCCTGGGACTAAACACCTCCCTCTGCAACTGGATCCTGGACTTCCTGACGGGCCGCCCCCAGGTGGTAAGGGTAGGTAACAACACATCTGCCACACTGATCCTCAACACGGGGGCCCCTCAGGGGTGCGTGCTCAGTCCCCTCCTGTAATCTCTGTTCACCCATGACTGCATGGCTAGGCACGACTCCAACACCATCATTAAGTTTGCCGACGACACAACAGTGGTAGGCCTGATCACCAACAACGATGAGACAGCCTATAGGGAGGAGGTCAGAGATCTGGCCGTGTGGTGCCAGGACAACAACCTCTCCCTCAACGTGACCAAGACAAAGGAGATGATTGTGGACTACAGGAAAAAAAAGAGGACTGAGCACGCCCCCATTCTCATCGACGGGGCTGTAGTGGAACAGGTTGAGAGCTTCAAGTTCCTTGGTGTCCACATCACCAACGAACTATCATGGTCCAAACACACCAAGACAGTCGTGAAGAGGGCACGACAAAGCCTATTCCCCCTCAGGAGACTAAAAAGATTTGGCATGGGTCCTCAGATCCTCAAAAAATTCTACAGCTGCACCATCGAGAGCATCCTGACTGGTTGCATCACCGCCTGGTATGGCAACTGCTTGGCCTCTGACCGCAAGGCACTACAGAGGGTAGTGCGTACGGCCCAGTACATCACTGGGGCAAAGCTCCCTGCCATCCAGGACCTCTATACCAGGCGGTGTCAGAGGAAGGCCCTCAAAATTGTCAAAGACTCCAGCCACCCTAGTCATAGACTGTTCTCTCTGCTACCGCACGGCAAGCGGTACCGGAGTGCCAAGTCTAGGTCCAAAAGACTTCTCAACAGCTTCTACCCCCAAGCCATAAGACTCCTGAACAGCTAATCATGGCTACCCGGACTATTTGCACTGCCCCCCCACCCCATCCTTTTTACGCTGCTGCTACTCTGTTAAGTATTTATGCATAGTCACTTTAACTCTACCCACATGTACATATTACCTCAACTACCTCAACGAGCCGGTGCCCCCGCACATTGACTCTGCAACGGTACCCCCCTGTATATATAGCCTCCCTACTGTCACTTTATTTTACTTCTGCTCTTTTTTTCTCAACACTTTTTTGTTGTTGTTTTATTCTTACTTTTTTGTTTAAAATATATGCACTGTTGGTTAAGGGCTGTAAGTAAGCATTTCACTGTAATGTCTGCACCTGTTGTATTCGGCGCATGTGACCAATAAAATTTGATTTGATTTGATTTGATTTGATTTAACAAGAAAGTTGTGGAGTGGTTGAAAAACGAGTTTTAATGACTCCAACCTAAGTGTATGTAAACTTCCAACTTCAACTGTATATAAATATTTACTATGGCCATGCAAGCATCAGATTCTGTTCTCTCTCCTTCTGTCTGTCTGTCTGTCTGTCTGTCTGTCTGTCTGTCTGTCTGTCTGTCTGTCTGTCTGTCTGTCTGCCTGTCTGTCTGTCTGTCTGTCTGTCTGTATGTCTCCCAATTTCCTCTCCTCTCCTCTCCTCTCCTCTCCTCTCCTCTCCTCTCCTCTCCTCTCCTCTCCTCTCCTCTCCTCTCCTCTCCTCTCCTCTCCTCTCCTCTCCTCTCCTCTCCTCTCCCCTTCTCTCCTCTCCTCTGTCCTTTCAATTTCTTCTGGAATTGGCTGAAATTAAATGTTCAATTAAAGTATCAGAAATGTTGAGTGCTCGGCGCTCCATTCATTCATTACTGCTACAGCCCTGTCATAGCGAGGCATGATGAGGCCCTTTCTTTCTCCTAGTGTCCCAAATGGCACCATATTCCCTTTGAAGTGCACTACTCCTTCCCTCAGCCAGGGCATTGAAAATGGGTCGTAGATGGGTATTCCAGCATGACAATGACCCAAAACACACGGCCAAGGCAACAAAGGAGTGGCTCAAGAAGAAGCAAATTAAGGTCCTGGATTGTCCTAGCCAGTCTCCAGACCTTAACGCTGACATGCGTTTTTCTGGATTTTCTCAGGGAAAGAAGAGCTGTGGCTCAAAATAAATGTTATCTCAAGATTAACAAGTCGGATAAACTGTACAAAAATATTAACGCAACATGCCCCTCTCCCCCTCTTCCCCTCACCCCCTCTCCCCCTCACCCCCTCTCACCCCTCTCCCCCCTATCCCCCTTTTCCCCTCTTCCCCTCTCCCCCCTATCCCCCTCTTCCCCTCTTCCCCTCTCCCCCTCTCCCCCTCACCCCTTACCCCTCTCCCCCTCTCCCCCCCTCACCCCTTACCCCTCTTCCCCTCTTCCCCTCTCCCCCTCTCCCCCCCTCACCCCTTACCCCTCTCCCCCTCTCCCCCTCTCCCCCTCATCCCCTCTTCCCCTCTTCCCCCCTTCCCCTCTCCCCCTCTTCCCCTCTCACCCCCTCTTCCCCTCTCCCCCTCTCCCACTCTCCCACTCTCCCCCTCTCCCCCTCTCCCCCTCTTACCCTCTTCCCCTCTTCCCCTCGCCCCCTTTTCCCCTCTCCCCCTCTCCCCCTCTTCCCCTCTCACCCCCTCTTCCCCTCTCCCCCTCCCCCCTCTTCCCCTCTTCCCCTCTCCCCCTCACCCCTTACCCCTTACCCCTCTCCCCCTCTCCCCCTCTCCCCCTCTTCCCCTCTTCCCCTCCCCCCTCTTCCCCTCTCCCCCTTACCCCTTCTTCCCCTCTCCCCCTCCCCCATCTTCCCCTCTTCCACTCTCCCCCTCTCCCCCTCTCCCCCTCTCCCCCCTCTCCCCCTCTCCCCCTCTCCCCCCCTCACCTCTTACCCCTCTTCCCCTCTTCCCCTCTTCCCCTCTCCCCCTCACCCCTTACCCCTCTCCCCCTCTCCCCCTCTCCCCCCCTCACCACTTACCCCTCTCCCCATCTCCCCCTCTCCCCCTCTCCCCCTCTCCCCCTCTCACCCCTCTCCCCTCTTCCCCTCTCCCCCTCTCCCCCTCTCCCCCTCTCACTCCTCTTCCCCTCTCCCCCTCTTCCCCGCTCCCCCTCACCCCCTCTCCCCTCTCACCCCTCACCCCCTCACCCCTCACCCCTCACCCCTCTCCCCCTCTCCCCCTCTTCCACTCATCCCTTCTTCCCCTCACCCCTCTCCCCTCTTCCCCTCTTCCCCTCTTCCCCTCTCCCCCTCTTCCCCTCTCCCCCTCTTCCCCTCTCCCCCTCACCCCCCTCACCCCCTCACCCCTCACCCCTCTCCCCCTCACCCCCTCTCCCCCTCTCCCCCTCTCCCCCTCTCACCCCTCTTCCACTCATCCCTTCATCCCCTCACCCCCTCTCAGTGGTGGAAAAAGTATTAAATTGTAAAACTTGAGTAAAATTAAAGATACCTTAAGAGAAAACGACTCAAGTAAAAGTGAAACTTACCCAGTAAAATAGTACATGAGTAACAGTCTGAAAGTCTGACATTTACAATGGTAGAAAAAGTATATTAACGCAACATTCCCCTCTTCCCCTCTCCCCCTCACCCCCCTCTCCCCCTCTCCCCCTTACCCCCTCTCACCCCTCTCCCCCCTATCCCCCTCTTCCCCTCTTCCCCTCTCCCCCTCACCCCCTCTCACCCCTCTCCCCCCTATCCCCCTCTTCCCCTCTCCCCCTCTCCCCCTCACCCCCTCACCCCTTACCCCTT
Organism: Coregonus ussuriensis; assembly: GCA_031479575.1. Lineage (NCBI taxonomy): Eukaryota > Metazoa > Chordata > Actinopteri > Salmoniformes > Salmonidae > Coregonus > Coregonus ussuriensis. The sequence goes on along the minus strand of CM062482.1, from coordinate 4,593,316 downwards.
ACCCCTCTCCCCCTCTCCCCCCCTCACCCCTTACCCCTCTTCCCCTCTTCCCCTCTCCCCCTCTCCCCCCTCACCCCTACCCCTCTTCCCCTCTCCCCCTCTTCCCCTCTCCCCCTCTCCCCCTCATCCCCTCTTCCCCTCTTCCCCTCTCCCCCTCTTCCCCTCTCACCCCCTCTTCCCCTCTCCCCCTCTCCCACTCTCCCACTCTCCCCCTCTCCTCCTCTCCCCCTCTTCCCCTCTTCCCCTCTCCTCCTCTTCCCCTCTCACCCCCTCTTCCCCTCTTCCCCTCTCCCCCTCTTCCCCTCTCACCCCCTCTTCCCCTCTTCCCCTCTCCCCCTCTCCACCCCTCACCCCTTACCCCTCTTCCCCTCTCCCCCTCTCCCCCTCTCCCCCTCTCCCCCTCTCCCCCTCATCCCCTCTTCCCCTCTTCCCCTCTCCCCCTCTTCCCCTCTCACCCCCTCTTCCCCTCTTCCCCTCTCCCACTCTCCCACTCTCCCCCTCTTCCCCTCTCCCCCTCTCCCACTCTCCCACTCTCGCCCTCTTCCCCTCTTCCCCTCTCCCCCTCTTCCCCTCTCACCCCCTCTTCCCCTCTCCCCCTTACCCCTTCTTCCCCTCTCCCCCTCTCCCCCTCTTCCCCTCTCCCCCCTCACCCCTTACCCCTCTTCCCCTCTCCCCCTCACCCCCTCACCCCTTACCCCTTACCCCTCTCCCCCTCTCCCCCCTCACCCCTTACCCCTCTTCCCCTCTTCCCCTCTCCCCCTCTCCCCCCTCACCCCTTACCCCTCTTCCCCTCTCCCCCCTCTTCCCCTCTCCCCCTCTCCCCCTCTCCCCCTCTCCCCCTCATCCCCTCTTCCCCTCTTCCCCTCTCCCCCTCTTCCCCTCTCCCCCTCTCCCCCTCTTCCTTCCCCCCCTCTCCCCCTCTCCCCCTCTCCCCCTCATCCCCTCTTCCCCTCTCCCCCTCTCCCCCTCTCCCCCTCTCCCCCTCTCCCCCTCTCCCACTCTCCCACTCTCCCCCTCATCCCCTCATCCCCTCTCCCCCTTCCCCTCTCCCCCTCACCCCCTCTCCACCTCATCCCCTCTTCCCCTCTTCCCCTCTCCCCCTCACCCCCTCTCCACCTCATCCCCTCTTCCCCTCTTCCCCTCTCCCCCTCATCCCCTCTTCCCCTCTCCCCCTTTTCCCCTCTTCCCCTCTCCCCCTTTTCCCCTCTTCCCCTCTTCCCCTCTCCCCCTCATCCCCTCTTCCCCTCTTCCCCTCTCCCCCTCTTCCCCTCTCCCCCTCTCCCACTCTCCCACTCTCCCCCTCTTCCCCTCTTCCCCTCTTCCCCTCTTCCCCTCTCCCCCTCACCCCCTCTCCACCTCATCCCCTCTTCCCCTCTCCCCCTCTCCCCCTTACCCCCTCTTCCCCTCTCCCCCTCACCCCCTCTCCACCTCATCCCCTCTTCCCCTCTTCCCTTCTCTACCTCATCCCCTCTTCCCCTCTTCCCCTCTCCCCCTCTCCCCCTCATCCCCTCTTCCCCTCTCCCCCTTTTCCCCTTACCCCTCTCCCCCTCTCCCCCCCTCACCCCTTACCCCTCTTCCCCTCTTCCCCTCTCCCCCTCTCCCCCTCTCCCCCTCTCCCCCTCACCCCCTCACCCCTTACCCCTTACCCCTCTCCCCCTCTCCCCCCTCACCCCTTACCCCTCTTCCCCTCTTCCCCTCTCCCCCTCTTCCCCTCTCCCCCTCTCCCCCTCTTCCCCTCTCCCCCTCTCCCCCTCTCCCCCTCATCCCCTCTTCCCCTCTCCCCCTCTTCCCCTCTCACCCCCTCTTCCCCACTCCCCCTCTCCCCCTCTCCCACTCTCCCACTCTCCCACTCTCCCCGTCATCCCCTCTTCCCCTCTTCCCCTCTCCCCCTCACACCCTCTCCACCTCATCCCCTCTTCCCCTCTTCCCCTCTCCCCCTTACCCCCTCTTCCCCTCTCCCCCTCACCCCCTCTCCACCTCATCCCCTCTTCCCCTCTTCCCCTCTCCCCCTCACCCCCTCTCCACCTCATCCCCTCTTCCCCTCTCCCTCCCCCTCTCCCCCTCATCCCCTCTTCCCCTCTCCCCCTTTTTCCCTCTCCCCATCTCCCCCTCACCCCCTCTTCCCCTCTCCCCCTTTTCCCATCTTCCCCTCTCCCCCTCTACCCCTCTTCCCCTCTCCTCCTCTCCCCATCTCCCCCTCACCCCCTCTCCCACTCTCCCCCTCTTCCCCTCTTCCCCTCTCCCCCTTTTCCCCTCTTCCCCACCCCTCCTCTCCCCATCTCCCCCTCTTCCCCTCTTCCCCTCTCCCCCTTTTCCCCTCTTCCCCTCTCCTCCTCTCCCCATCTCCCCCTCACCCCCTCTCCCCCTCTCCCACTCTCCCCCTCTTCCCCTCTTCCCCTCTCCCCCTCTTCCTCTCTTCCCCTCTTCCAATCTTCCCCTCTTCCCCCTCTTCCCCTCTCCCCCTCTTCCCCTCTCCCCCTCTTGCCATCACCCTCTCTTTCCCTCACCCCCTCTCCCCCTCTTCCCTCCCTCCCTCAACCCTTCTTACCCTCTCCCCCTCACCCCTTCTCCCCCTCACCCCTCCCCCTTCTCCCCCTCTTCCCCTCTCAACAGTCTGATGGTAATAGAAGCTGTTAAACAGTCTGATGGTAATAGAAGCTGTTAAACAGTCTGATGGTAATAGAAGCTGTTCAACAGTCTGATGGTAATAGAAGCTGCTCAACAGTCTGATGGTAATAGAAGCTGTTCAACAGTCTGATGGTCTGGTAATAGAAGCTGTTCAACAGTCTGATGGTAATAGAAGTTGTTCAACAGTCTGATGGTAATAGAAGCTGTTCAACAGTCTGATGGTAATAGAAGCTGTTCAACAGTCTGATGGTAATAGAAGCTGTTCAACAGTCTGATGGTAATAGAAGCTGTTCAACAGTCTGATGGTAATAGAAGCTGCTCAACAGTCTGATGGTAATAGAAGCTGTTCAACAGTCTGATGGTAATAGAAGCTGTTTATCAGTCTGATTGTCTGGAGATAGAAGCTGTTCAACAGTCTAATGGTCTGGAGATAGAAGCTTTCTTTCGGTTCCAGATTTGAAGCAGCTCTACTCTCTAAGTCTGCTAGATGGTAGCGGGGTGAACAGACCGTGACTCAGTTGGCTGAGGTCCTTGATGATCTTCTTGGTCTTCCTTTGACACTGATATTTAGATGTCCTGGAGGGCAGTCAGACCTTTTTGTATTTATTTTTGTGGCGGTGATGCGTTGGGCTTAACTTCACCACCTTCCGGAGAATCCAGCGGTTGCGGACGATGCAGTTGCCGTACCAGGCGGTGATGCAGCCCAACAGGATGCTCTCAATGGTGCACCTGTAGAAGTTTGTTAGGGTCTTAGGGGCCATGCTGAATTTCTTCAGCCGCCTGAGGTTGTAGTGGTGCTGTCGCGCCTTCTTCATCACAGTGTCGGTGTAGTGGGGGCATTTTCAGGTCCTCGGTGATGTGCAACACCCATGGAACATTCAAGCTTTTGAAACTCCCTACTGTGGGCCCTTTCGAAGAGGATGGGGGCGTGCTTCCTCCTCTGTCTCATGTAGTCCACGATCAAGCCTAGCCCTGTCGTGTCGTCAGCAATTCTTGATGATTTGAGTTGGAGACATGCGTGGCCACGCAGTCACAAGGTAAACAGGGAGTACGGGAGGGGACAGAGAATACACCCCTGGGGGGCCCCATGTTAAGGATCATCATGGCAGAGATGTTGTTGCCTACCCTCACCACCTGGCGGGTTGGCCCGTCAGGAAGTCTAGAACCCAGTTTTACATGGAGGGGTTCAGACCCCAGGGCCCTGAGTTTAGTGATGAGCTTGGAGGGCACCATGGTGTTGAAAGCAGAGCGGTAGTCGATGAACAGCATTCTCACATAGGTATTCCTGTTGTCCAGATGGGTGAGGACGTTGTAGTGGGTCTAGTGTGTCAGACAAGGTGGAGGTGATATTGTCCTTGACTAGCTTCTCAAAGCACTTCATGATGACAGAAGTGAGTGAACAGGGTTAGTTGCACTGATTTGTAATATGTCATATCTTAGCTAAGGCCGTCCATTTTAGTTTGGCCAAGAGTGCTGCGTTCAGAGTGAAGGAATAGGGCTAGACTTCATTAATACACTGGGTTGAATGTATTTTACAAATGGCTCTTTAAACTGTGGAATGTATTTACGGTGTAGCTACATACAGTGGGGAAAAAAAGTATTTAGTCAGCCACCAATTGTGCAAGTTCTCCCACTTAAAAAGATGAGAGAGGCCTGTAATTTTCATCATAGGTACACGTCAACTATGACAGACAAAATGAGGAAAAGAAATCCAGAAGATCACATTGTAGGATTTTTAATGAATTTATTTGCAAATTATGGTGGAAAATAAGTATTTGGTCAATAACAAAAGTTTCTCAATACTTTGTTATATACCCTTTGTTGGCAATGACACAGGTCAAACGTTTTCTGTAAGTCTTCACAAGGTTTTCACACACTGTTGCTGGTATTTTGGCCCATTCCTCCATGCAGATCTCCTCTAGAGCAGTGATGTTTTGGGGATGTCGCTGGGCAACACAGACTTTCAACTCCCTCCAAAGATTTTCTATGGGGTTGAGATCTGGAGACTCCAGGACCTTGAAATGCTTCTTACGAAGCCACTCCTTCGTTGCCCGGGCGGTGTGTTTGGGATCATTGTCATGCTGAAAGACCCAGCCACGTTTCATCTTCAATGCCCTTGCTGATGGAAGGAGGTTTTCACTCAAAATCTCATGATACATGGCCCCATTCATTCTTTCCTTTACACGGATCAGTCGTCCTGGTCCCTTTGCAGAAAAACAGCCCCAAAATATGATGTTTTCACTCCCATGCTTCACAGTAGGTATGGTGTTCTTTGGATGCAACTCAGCATTCTTTGTCCTCCAAACACGACGAGTTGAGTTTTTACCAAAAAGTTATATTTTGGTTTCATCTGACCATATGACATTCTCCCAATCCTCTTCTGGATGCATTCTAGCAAACTTCAGACGGGCCTGGACATGTACTGGCTTAAGCAGGGGGACACGTCTAGCACTGCAGGATTTGAATCCCTGGCGGCGTAGTGTGTTACTGATGGTAGGCTTTGTTACTTTGGTCCCAGCTCTCTGCAGGTCATTCACTAGGTCCCCCTGTGTGGTTCTGGGATTTTTGCTCACCGTTCTTGTGATCATTTTGACCCCACGGGGTGAGATCTTGCGTGGAGCCCCAGATCGAGGGAGATTATCAGTGGTCTTGTATGTATTCCATTTCCTAATAATTGCTCCCACAGTTGATTTCTTCAAACCAATCTGCTTACCTAATGCAGATTCAGTCTTCCCAGCCTGGTGCAGGTCTACAATTTTGTTTCTGGTGTCCTTTGACAGCTCTTTGGTCTTGGCCATAGTGGAGTTTGGAGTGTGACTGTTTGAGGTTGTGAACAGGTGTCTTTTATACTGATAACAAGTTCAAACGGGTGCCATTAATACAGGTAACGAGTGGAGGACAGAGGAGCCTCTTAAAGAAGAAGTTACAGGTCTGTGAGAGCCAGAAATCTTGCTTGTTTGTAGGTGACCAAATACTTATTTTCCACCATAATTTGCAAATAAATTCATTAAAGCTCCTACAATGTGATTTTCTGGATTTTATTTTCCTCAATTTGTCTGTCATAGTTGACGTGTACCTATGATGAAAATTACAGGCCTCTCTCATCTTTTTAAGTGGGAGAACTTGCACAATTGGTGGCTGACTAAATACTTTTTTTCCCCACTGTACTTGGGTATTGATTAAGTTGATGTCGTTCATCAGGCTTGCGAGGAAGGAAAACGGGAATCAATTGATTAATCACAGACACATAGCTGTTCTTGCTGATAATGCCGGACTAATATCCTGTCTCTAGATGAATGCAGATATGGCAGAAGTGTACATATTGTGTTTCATCAGACTGTAGATCTTCCAAAATTGGAAAACGGTCTGTGACAAAACAAATAATATAAATATATATATATATTAGACAAATGTTTTGTGTGCTTTAGAATATTTATTTTTTCATTTCTTGCTTTAGACTGAGTAACGGTTATTTGGGATTTTAAGTCTTGGAATCACTTAGATGGAAGGCCATACAGAACTTCAGCCTAACTGTCACGGTTTCGGCCGAGACTGCTCCTCCTCCTGGTTCGGGCAGGCTTCGGCGTTCGCCGTCCCCGGAGTACTAGCTGCCACCGTTGAAATTTTCGTGGTGTGATTGCTTTGGTCTGTCTTGCACACCTGTGTCTGTTTGTGTTCTGATTACGTGTCCTATAAGTTCCCTGTTTTGTAGTGGTTAGATTGTGTGTTGTTTTCGCCTGTCCGTTGTGCTGCGTGTTTTTCCTCTGTTTGTTGTTTTTTCGCATAGTTGCATATTGCTCGCCTCTGTTGTTTTTGAGGCCGTTTATTTTGTATCTGTGCCATTTGATACATTAGTAAACTTTTGTTGGACTAAGCTTCGGTGTCCTGCGCATGACTTCCACACCACATACACCTCAGCCTTGACAGAACAACACACCACCATGGAGTCAGCAGGAGCATTGGCGGCACCCAAGTCGCTGGAGGATCGGATCAGCGACCAAGACACCATGATCCGGCAACTTGGGGCCGCCATGAACGAGGTGTCCAACACGCTGCGCCGGTTGGTTACTGGAGAGGTGCCCACGCCTTCGCACACCATTCCATCACCAACGCTCCCGAGGGCATATGACGGTTCTGCAGCCGGGTGTCAGGGGTTCCTCCTGCAGGTGGAACTCTACATGGCTACCATACACCCAGCGCCCTCGGGATACGAGAGCGTCTCCGCCCTCATCTCCTGTCTATCCGGCAAGGCGTTGGAGTGGGCCAACGCCAAATGGAGGGGAATAGACGCCGCTACCATCACCTACGCGGAGTTCTCCCGCCGCTTCAGGGCTGTCTTTGATCACCCACCTGAAGGGAAGGCGGCGGGGGAGCGTCTGTTCCACCTTCGACAGGGGAAGAGGAGCGCACAGGAGTTCGCGCTGGAGTTCCGGACGTTAGCGGCGGATGCGGGGTGGAATGAGAGGGCCCTCATCAACCATTACCGGTGTAGCCTACGAGAGGACGTTCGTCGTGAGCTGGCCTGCAGGGACACCAACCTATCCTTCGACCAGTTGGTGGACATCTCCATCCGTCTCGACACCCTGCTGGCTACCCGCGGACGTCCCTGAGTGGGGGTCGTCCATTCCACCCTCCAGCACCTCCGAGCCGATTCCCATGGAGCTCGGGGGTGCTGGCGCTAGAGAGAGGAGGAGAGAGAACCCGAGGGAGGCCACCCCCTGCACCAACTGTGGCCGTGGAGGACACACTGCGGCCAGGTGCTGGGGAGGGTCTCCTGGGAGAGGAGACAACAGGTCACGCACTGGGGAGTCATTTCAGGTGAGTAGGCGCCCCACTTACCCAGAGCTCTCTGTTGGTCACATGAGTATTCCTGTGAGATTTCCACAGGTGGCACCTCATTCCCAGCATAAGGCGCTAGTAGATTCAGGCGCAGCTGGGAATTTTATTGATCGGGCATTTTGTTATAGGTTAGGAATTCCCCTTCGGCCGGTAGAAAACCCCTTTCCTGTCCACGCCTATGACAGCCGGCCGTTGGGGTCGGGGCTGATCAGAGAAGTCACAGCACCACTTAAGATGACAACGCAGGGGGGTCATGAGGAGATCATTCAGTTTTATCTGATTGACTCTCCTGCGTACCCCGTGGTGTTGGGGCTTCCCTGGTTAAGCGCCCATGATCCTACCATTGCGTGGCAACAGAGGGCTCTTATGGAGTGGTCTGCCCAGTGTGTAGGGAAATGTCTAGGTTTCCTTAGGGGCGACCTCGGTAGAGAGTCAGAACCAAGTGCCCGCAATGCGCATTCCCCCCGAGTATGAGGACTTAGCACTTGTGTTCAGCAAAACGAGGGCAGCACGGCTACCACCTCATAGACAGGGGGACTGTGCGATAAATCTCCAAACAGGAGCGGCTCTTCCGCGGAGCCGTGTGTATCCCTTGTCTCAAGAGGAGACAGCGGCTATGGAGACTTACATAGCCGAGTCCTTGGCACAGGGATACATACGGTCCTCCACTTCCCCGGTTTCCTCGAGTTTCTTCTTTGTGAAGAAGAAGGACGGGGGTTTGCGCCCGTGTATTGATTACCGTAGTCTCAATCAGATCACGGTTAAGTACAGTTACCCTCTTCCACTGATTGCGACTATGACGGAGTCATTACGCGGAGCGCAGTTCTTCACAAAGTTGGATCTCAGGAGCGCGTACAATCTGGTGTGCATTAGGGAGGGGGATGAATGGAAAACAGCATTTAGCACCACCTCGGGTCATTACGAGTATCTCGTCATGCCATACGGGCTAATGAATGCTCCTTCAGTCTTCCAATCCTTTGTTGACGAGATTTTCCGGGACATGCATGGGCAGGGTGTGGTGGTGTATATCGACGACATCCTAGTGTACTCTTCTACACGTGCCGAGCATGTAGCCCTGGTGCGCCGAGTCTTGAGAAGACTGTTGGAGCATGACTTGTATGTCAAGGCATAGAAATGCCTGTTCTTCCAGGAGTCCGTCTCCTTTTTGGGTTATCGGTTGTCCGCGTCTGGTGTGGAGATAGAGGTAGACCGTGTGTCGGCCGAGCGTAATTGGCAAACTCCAACCACTGTAAAAGAGGTGCAGCAGTTCTTGGGTTTTGCTAATTACTACCGGAGGTTTATCCTGGGTTTTGGACAGGTTGCAGCTCCCATTACGTCCCTGCTAAAGGGGGGTCCGGTTCGTTTGCAGTGGTCAGCTGAGGCGGACAGGGCATTTGTCAAACTGAAGAACCTGTTCACCTCGGCCCCGGTGCTGGCGCATCCGGATCCCTCTTTACCATTCCAAGTAGAGGTAGACGCGTCCGAGTCCGGCATTGGGGCAGTCCTGTCTCAACGGTCCGGCACGCCACCTAAGCTCCGCCCCTGTGCGTTCTACTCTAAGAAGCTCAGCTCGGCGGAGAGTAATTATGACGTTGGGGACAGGGAGCTGTTAGCTGTAGTCCAGGCCCTAAAGGTGTGGAGGCATTGGCTTGAGGGGGCTCAACACCCTTTCCTCATTCTGACTGATCACCGTAACCTGGAGTACATCCGGGCAGCTAGGAGATTGAATCCTCGTCAGGCTAGGTGGAACATGTTCCTAACCCGGTTTGTTTTTAAGATCACATACATCCCAGGGTCCCAGAACGGTAAGGCAGACGCCCTGTCCCGGCGGTATGACACAGAGGAGAGGTCCATTGAGCCTACTTCCATACTGCCGGAGTCTTGTCTGGTGGCTCCGGTGGTGTGGGAGGTCGATGCGGAAATCGAGCGGGCACTGCGTACCGACCCTACTCCCCCTGAGTGTCCTGTGGGGCATACGTACGTTCCGCTCGAGGTTCGTGATCGTCTGATTTATTGGGCTCATACATCACCCTCCTCTGCACATCCAGGTATTGGCCGGACAGTGCACTGCCTTAGCGTGAAATACTGGTGGCCAACGTTAGCTAGGGATGTGAGGGTTTATGTCTCCTCCTGCTCGGTGTGCGCCCAGTGTAAGGCGCCTAGACATTTGCCCAGGGGTAAGTTACATCCCCTGCCCGTTCCACAACGATCATGGTCCCACCTCTCGGTGGATTTTGTGACCGACCTACCCCCTTCCCAGGGGAATACCACCATTTTGGTCGTTGTGGATCGGTTTTCCAAGGCCTGTCGTCTCCTCCCAATGCCGGGTCTCCCTACTGCCCTACAGACCGCCGAGGCCCTATTTACCCACGTGTTCCGGCACTATGGGGTCCCCGAGGATATTGTGTCTAACCGAGGTCCCCAGTTCACCTCCAGACTCTGGGGGGCGTTCATGGAACGCTTGGGGGTCTCGGTGAGCCTTACCTCGGGGTACCACCCAGAAAGCAATGGGCAAGTGGAACGAGTCAACCAGGATGTGGGTAGGTTTCTAAGGTCCTATTGCCGGGACCGGCCGGAGGAGTGGTCTAGGTAAATCCCCTGGGCAGAGATGGCCCAGAACTCTCTCCGCCACTCCTCCACCAATTTAACACCTTTCCAGTGTATTTTAGGATATCAGCCGGTCCTGGCACCGTGGCACGAGAGCCAGATCGAGGCCCCTGCGGTGGACGAGTGGATTCGGCGCTCGGAGGAGACGTGGGATGCTGCCCACGTCCATCTGCAGCGGGCCATCCGTCAACAAAAGGCGAGCGCCGATCGCCACCGCAGTGAGGGACCGGTGTACGCACCGGGAGATCGAGTCTGGCTCTCGACTCGAATCCTGCCCCTCCGCCTGCCCTGCCGGAAGCTGGGTCGGCGGTTTGTGGGGCCCTTCAAAGTCCTGAGAAGATTGAACGAGGTGTGTTACAGGTTACAACTGCCTATAGAGTACAAAAATATTAACCCATCGTTCCATGTGTCTCTTCTCAGGCCGGTGGTAGCTGGCCCACTCCAAGAAGATGAGATAGGAGAGACCCCTCCGCCCCCTTTGGACATCGAGGGGGCCCCGGCGTACAGGGTCCGGACCATCTTGGACTCGAGGCGCCGGATGAGTCGTCTCCAGTATCTCGTGGAGTGGGAGGGGTACGGTCCGGAGGAACGGTGCTGGGTGCCTAGGAGGGACATCCTCGATCCATCCCTCCTGACTGAGTTCCACCGTGGGCATCCCACGCGCCCGGGTCCGCGTCCTCCTGGCCATCCCCGAGGCCGGGGTCGGCGCACGGCTGGAGCCGCGCGTCAAGGGGGGGGTACTGTCACGGTTTCGGCCGAGACTGCTCCTCTTCCTGGTTCGGGCAGGCTTCGGCGTTCGCCGTCCCCGGAGTACTAGCTGCCACCGTTGAAATTTTCGTGGTGTGATTGCTTTGGTCTGTCTTGCACACCTGTGTCTGTTTGTGTTCTGATTACGTGTCCTATAAGTTCCCTGTTTTGTAGTGGTTAGATTGTGTGTTGTTTTCGCCTGTCCGTTGTGCTGCGTGTTTTTCCTCTGTTTGTTGTTTTTTCGCATAGTTGCATATTGCTCGCCTCTGTTGTTTTTGAGGCCGTTTATTTTGTATCTGTGCCATTTGATACATTAGTAAACTTTTGTTGGACTAAGCTTCGGTGTCCTGCGCCTGACTTCCACACCACATACACCTCAGCCTTGACACTAACTGAAGATTTTGAGTAGTCAATGTGTCAATGTGTCAATGTGTCAATCTGTGCTCCACCAGAGTTCAACACCTGTAGCACTTATATTTATAGCCACACAAGAAAACTCACAAAATATGACACATATTTGGCTAGGTTACCATACTGGTTACTAGGTATCTGGGTTACCATACTGGTTACTAGGTATCTGGGTTACCTTACTGGTTACTAGGTATCTGGGTTACCTTACTGGTTACTAGGTATCTGGGTTACCATACTGGTTACTAGGTATCTGGGTTACCATACTGGTTACTAGGTATCTGGGTTACCTTACTGGTTACTAGGTATCTGGGTTACCATACTGGTTACTAGGTATCTGGGTTACCATACTGGTTACTAGGTATCTGGGTTACCTTACTGGTTACTAGGTATCTGGGTTACCTTACTGGTTACTTGGTATCTGGGTTACCTTACTGGTTACTAGGTATCTGGGTTACCATACTGGTTACTAGGTATCTGGGTTACCTTACTGGTTACTAGGTATCTGGGTTACCTTACTGGTTACTAGGTATCTGGGTTACCTTACTGGTTACTAGGTATCTGGGTTACCATACTAGTTACTAGTTATCTGGGTTACCTTACTGGTTACTAGGTATCTGGGTTACCTTACTGGTTACTAGGTATCTGAGTTACCTTACTGGTTACTAGGTATCTGGGTTACCATACTAGTTACTAGGTATCTGGGTTACCCTACTACATAATAATGTGTGTCTTAGGGCTGACAACTTGATTTCTCTTGCCCCAGATCATGTGTGTGCCATGTACAGTGGGGGAAAAAAGTATTTAGTCAGCCACCAATTGTGCAAGTTCTCCCACTTAAAAAGATGAGAGAGGCCTGTAATTTTCATCATAGGTACACGTCAACTATGACAGACAAATTGAGAAAAAAAAATCCAGAAAATCACATTGTAGGATTTTTAATGAATTTATTTGCAAATTTTGGTGGAAAATAAGTATTTGGTCACCTACAAACAAGCAATATTTCTGGCTCTCACAGACCTGTAACTTCTTCTTTAAGAGGCTCCTCTGTCCTCCACTCGTTACCTGTATTAATGGCACCTGTTTGAACTTGTTATCAGTATAAAAGACACCTGTCTACAACCTCAAACAGTCACACTCCAAACTCCACTATGGCCAAGACCAAAGAGCTGTCAAAGGACACCAGAAACACAATTGTAGACCTGCACCAGGCTGGGAAGACTGAATCTGCAATAGGTAAGCAGCTTGGTTTGAAGAAATCAAATGTGGGAGCAATTATTAGGAAATGGAAGAAATACAAGACCACTGATAATCTCCCTCGATCTGGGGCTCCACGCAAGATCTCACCCCGTGGGGTCAAAATGATCACAAGAACGGTGAGCAAAAATCCCAGAACCACACGGGGGGACCTAGTGAATGACCTGCAGAGAAATGGGACCAAAGTAACAAAGCCTACCATCAGTTACACACTACGCCGCCAGGGACTCAAATCCTGCAGTGCCAGACATGTCCCCCTGCTTAAGCCTGTGGTCCTCTGTAGCTCAGCTGGTAGAGCACGGCGCTTGTAACGCCAAGGTAGTGGGTTCGATCCCCGGGACCACCCATACACACAAAAAAATGTATGCACGCATGACTGTAAGTCGCTTTGGATAAAAGCGTCTGCTAAATGGCATATTAAGCCAGTACATGTCCAGGCCCGTCTGAAGTTTGCTAGAGTGCATTTGGATGATCCAGAAGAGGATTGGGAGAATGTCATATGGTTAGATGAAACCAAAATAAAACGTTTTGGTAAAAACTCAACTCGTCGTGTTTGGAGGACAAAGAATGCTGAGTTGCATCCAAAGAACACCATACCTACTGTGAAGCATGGGGGTGGAAACATCATGCTTTGGAGCTGTTTTTCTGCAAAGGGACCAGGACGACTGATCCGTGTAAAGGAAAGAATGAATGGGGCCATGTATCGTGAGATTTTGAGTGAAAACCTCCTTCCATCAGTAAGGGCATTGAAGATGAAACGTGGCTGGGTATTTCAGCATGACAATGATCCCAAACTCACCGCCCGGGCAACGAAGGAGTGGCTTCGTAAGAAGCATTTCAAGGTCCTGGAGTGGCCTAGCCAGTCTCCAGATCTCAACCCCATAGAACATCTTTGGAGGGAGTTGAAAGTCCGTGTTGCCCAGCGACAGCCCCAAAACATCACTGCTCTAGAGGATATCTGCACGGAGGAATGGGCCAAAATACCAGCAACAGTGTGTGAAAACCTTGTGAAGACTTACAGAAAACGTTTGACCTGTGTCATTGCAAACAAAGGGTATACAACAAAGGATTGAGAAACTTTTGTTATTGACCAAATACTTATTTTCCACCATAAATTGCAAATAAATTCATCAAAAATCCTACAATGTGATTTTCTGGAAAGAAAATGCTCAGTTTGTCTATCATAGTTGACGTGTACCTATGATGAAAATTACAGGCCTCTCTCATCTTTTTAAGTGGGAGAACTTGCACAATTGGTGGCCGACTAAATACTTTTTTTCCCTCACTGTAGTTATCCAGCCTAGCAGTGCCCTCTACGGTTGCTGTGACAACAGCATGTTCCATTTCCTGTAGTTCCGCTAAAACACATACACACACGCAGTTCCTCTTGCACAGTCAGAGGCCCTCGCCAGAGCTGCACTCACTCAGAGAACAAGAACATTATACGCATTAAAGTCACTTAGGACAGACAGAAGGAGGGGGAAGTGTGGAGAGAAAGTGAAAGAGAGAGAGAGAGAGAGAGAGAGAGAGAGAGAGAGAGAGAGAGAGAGAGAGAGAGATAGAAAGAGAGAGAGGGGAGAGAGAGAGAGAGAGAGAGAGAGAGAGAGAGAGAGAGAGAGAGAGAGAGAGAGAGAGAGAGAGAGAGAGAGATAGAAAGAGAGAGAGGGGAGAGAGAAAGAGGGAGAGAGGGGTGGAGAGAGAGTGAGAGAGAGAAAAAGAGAGAAAAGAGAGAAGGGGAGAGAGAAAGAGAAAGGGAGATGGAGAGAGAACTATGCAAAACTGTCAACCATTACTGTTAAAAAATTCTGGTATTTCACAGTACATAAATGCCAGGTCGCAGTTGTAAATGAGAACTTGTTCTCAACTGGCTTACCTGGTTAAATAAAGGTTAAAAAATATTTTTTTTAAAATATTCAGCAGATTTGATATACATATGAAAATAATTGTTTATTTCTGAGCGATTGAGACAGCTAGCTATTAATGACTAGAAGATCTGATACTATCACAGCTATAGATGTGGCTGGTGATGCCTGGGCAGTATCACAAATGGGACCCTATTCCCTTCATAGTGCACTACTTTCGACCAGAGCACTTATGGACCCTGGTCAAAAGTAGTGCACTACAAAGTGCATAGGGGTGCCATTTGGGATGTAAACCTAGTGTTGCAGTGAGAAAACCAATCAATGACGTAGAGGATTCATCCATCAAACCCAGTGCTATCGCAGATCTCATTAGTGCATTTATTGACCCATATTGCAGTTTTACTTTGTCAAGACGAGACGTCTGCTCTGCTAGCTAGTCTGCCTCTCAAATGGCACCCTATTCCCTACATAGTGCACTACTTTTGACCAGGCCCAAGAGTGAATACATAGGGAATAGGGTGCAATTTGGGATGCAGCCCTATAGCTACATCTGAATAACATTGTTTCCTAGCTCCCTTCAAACGGTTTGATCAGTGCATTCATTTCCTGTGTTCAGAACGAATTGTATGATATCTCACAGGATGTATATCATTTGTAATCCTTTGCAATGCAGACAGACACAGGTATGCAGACAGACCAAGGTATGCAGACAGACACAGGTATGCAGACAGACACAGGTATGCAGACAGACACAGATATGCAGACAGACACGCAGTCAGACACAGATATGCAGACAGACACAGAT
Source organism: Coregonus ussuriensis (assembly GCA_031479575.1). Lineage (NCBI taxonomy): Eukaryota > Metazoa > Chordata > Actinopteri > Salmoniformes > Salmonidae > Coregonus > Coregonus ussuriensis. The sequence goes on along the minus strand of CM062482.1, from coordinate 4,578,163 downwards.
ATGCAGACAGACAGACACAGATGTGCAGACAGACACAGATATGCAGACAGACACATATATGCAGACAGACACAGATATGCAGACAGACACGCAGACAGACAAAGATATGCGGACAGACACAGATATGCAGACAGACACAGATATGCAGACAGACACAGATGTGCAGACAGACACAGATGTGCAGACAGACACAGATGTGCAGACAGACACAGATATGCAGACAGACACAGATATGCAGACAGACACAGATATGCAGATGGATAATATTTCTATTGCATCCTTCCACTCTGAAGGACCTTTCTTCCATATAGTTTTATGATCCATCCATCCATAATTTATGATCCATCCTTCTATCCACCCCTTAGTTTACAGGTGTGTCAGCTCACATGAGCAACACCGACCAGCATGGTACCAAGGTAGCAGCATGGTGTGTCTGTTTCACCTCCCTGTTCTCTCCTATCATGTGTCAACATGGACAGATTTACAGACAGATCTACTCTCTCTCTCTCTCTCTCTCTCTCTCTCTCTCTCTCTCTCTCTCTCTCTCTCTCTCTCTCTCTCCCTGTCTCTCTTTCTCTCTCTCTTTCTCTCTGTCTCTCTCTCTCGCTGTCTCTCTCTCTCTCTCTCTCTCTCTCTCTCTCTCTCTCTCTCTCTCTCTCTTTCTCTCTCTTTCAATTCAATTCAATTCAATTTAAGGGCTTTATTGGCATGGGAAACGTGTGTTAACATTGCCAAAGCAAGTGAAGTAGATAGTAAACAAAAGTGAAATAAACAATAAATATTAACAGTAAATATTACACTCAGAAGTTTCAAAAGAATAAAGACATTTCAAATGTCATATTATGTATATATACAGTGTTGTAACAATGTGCAAATAGTTAAAGTACAAATGGGAAAATAAATAAACATAAATATGGGTTGTATTTACAATGGTGTTTGTTCTTCACTGGTTGCCCTTTTCTTGTGGCAACAGGTCACAAATCTTGCAGCTGTGATGGCACACTGTGGTTTTTCACCCAGTAGATAAGGGAGTTTATCAAAATTGGGTTTGTTTTAGAATTCTTTGTGGATCGCTGTAATCTGAGGGAAATATGTGTCTCTAATATGGTCATACATTTGGCAGGAGGTTAGGAAGTGCAGCTCAGTTTCCACCTCATTTTGTGGGCAGTGTGCACATAGCCTGTCTTCTCTTGAGAGCCAGGTCTGCCTACGGCGGCCTTTCTCAATA
>CM062482.1:4519435-4574435 GCA_031479575.1 Coregonus ussuriensis | reverse complement strand
CACAGTAGCAAGGAGGAGAGATCAACACAGTAGCAGGAGGAGAGAACAACACAGTAGCAGGAGGAGAGAACAACACAGTAGCAGGAGGAGATAACAACACAGTAGCAGGAGGAGAGATCAACACAGTAGCAGGAGGAGAGAACAACACAGTAGCAGGAGGAGAGATCAACACAGTAGCAGGAGGAGAGATCAACGCAGTAGCAGGAGGAGAGAACAACACAGTAGCAGAAGGAGAGAACAACACAGTAGCAGGAGGAGAGATCAACACAGTAGCAGGAGGAGAGAACAACACAGTAGTAGAAGGAGAGAACAACACAGTAGCAGGAGGAGAGAACAACACAGTAGCAGGAGGAGAGATCAACACAGTAGCAGGAGGAGAGAACAACACAGTAGCAGGAGGAGAGAACAACATAGTAGCAGGAGGAGAGATCAACTCAGTAGCAGGAGGAGAGAACAACACAGTAGCAGGAGGAGAGAACAACACAGTAGCAGGAGGAGAGAACAACACAGTAGCAGGAGGAGAGATCAACACAGTAGCAGGAGGAGAGAGAACAACACAGTAGCAGGAGGAGAGAACAACACAGTAGCAGGAGGAGAGAACAACACAGTAGCAGGAGGAGAGAACAACACAGTAGCAGGAGGAGAGATCAACACAGTAGCAGGAGGAGATAACAACACAGTAGCAGGAAGAGAGATCAACACAGTAGCAGGAGGAGAGATCAACACAGTAGCAGGAGGAGAGAACAACACAGTAGCAGGAGGAGAGAACAACACAGTAGCAGGAGGAGAGATCAACACAGTAGAAGGAGGAGAGAGAACAACACAGTAGCAGGAGGAGAGAACAGCACAGTAGCAGGAGGAGAGATCAACACAGTAGCAGGAGGAGAGATCAACACAGTAGCAGGAGGAGAGAACAACACAGTAGCAGGAGGAGAGATCAACACAGTAGCAGGAGGAGAGAACAACACAGTAGCAGGAGGAGAGATCAACACAGTAGCAGGAGGAGAGATCAACACAGTAGCAGGAGGAGAGAACAACACAGTAGCAGGAGGAGAGAACAACACAGTAGCAGGAGGAGAGAACAACACAGTAGCAGGAGGAGAGATCAACACAGTAGCAGGAGGAGAGAACAACACAGTAGCAGGAGGAGTAAACAACACAGTAGCAGGAGGAGAGAACAACACAGTAGCAGGAGGAGAGAACAACACAGTAGCAGGAGGAGAGAACAACACAGTAGCAGGAGGAGAGATCAACACAGTAGCAGGAGGAGAGAACAACACAGTAGCAGGAGGAGAGATCAACACAGTAGCAGGAGGAGAGATCAACACAGTAGCAGGAGGAGAGAACAACACAGTAGCAGGAGGAGTAAACAACACAGTAGCAGGAGGAGAGATCAACACAGTAGCAGGAGGAGAGATCAACACAGTAGCAGGAGGAGAGATCAACACAGTAGCAGGAGGAGAGAACAACACAGTAGCAGGAGGAGAGAACAACACAGTAGCAGGAGGAGAGAACAACACAGTAGCAGGAGGAGAGATCAACACAGTAGCAGGAGGAGAGAACAACACAGTAGCAGGAGGAGTAAACAACACAGTAGCAGGAGGAGAGAACAACACAGTAGCAGGAGGAGAGAACAACACAGTAGCAGGAGGAGAGAACAACACAGTAGCAGGAGGAGAGATCAACGCAGTAGCAGGAGGAGAGAACAACACAGTAGCAGGAGGAGAGATCAACACAGTAGCAGGAGGAGAGAACAACACAGTAGCAGGAGGAGAGAACAACACAGTAGCAGGAGGAGAGATCAACACAGTAGCAGGAGGAGAGATCAACACAGTAGCAGGAGGAGAGAACAACACAGTAGCAGGAGGAGAGAACAACACAGTAGCAGGAGGCGAGAACAACACAGTAGCAGGAGGAGAGATCAACACAGTAGCAGGAGGAGAGAACAACACAGTAGCAGGAGGAGAGATCAACACAGTAGCAGGAGGAGAGAACAACACAGTAGCAGGAGGAGTAAACAACACAGTAGCAGGAGGAGAGAACAACACAGTAGCAGGAGGAGAGAACAACACAGTAGCAGGAGGAGAGAACAACACAGTAGCAGGAGGAGAGATCAACACAGTAGCAGGAGGAGAGAACAACACAGTAGCAGGAGGAGAGATCAACACAGTAGCAGGAGGAGAGATCAACACAGTAGCAGGAGGAGAGAACAACACAGTAGCAGGGGGAGAGATCAACACAGTAGCAGGAGGAGAGAACAACACAGTAGCAGGAGGAGAGAACAACACAGCAGCAGGAGGAGAGATCAACACAGTAGCAGGAGGAGAGAACAACACAGTAGCAGGAGGAGAGATCAACACAGTAGCAGGAGGAGAGAACAACACAGTAGCAGGAGGAGAGAACAACACAGTAGCAGGAGGAGAGATCAACACAGTAGCAGGAGGAGAGATCAACACAGTAGCAGGAGGAGAGAACAACACAGTAGCAGGAGGAGAGAACAACACAGTAGCAGGAGGAGAGAACAACACAGTAGCAGGAGGAGAGAACAACACAGTAGCAGGAGGAGAGAACAACACAGTAGCAGGAGGAGAGAACAACACAGTAGCAGGAGGAGTAAACAACACAGTAGCAGGAGGAGAGATCAACACAGTAGCAGGAGGAGAGAACAACACAGTAGCAGGAGGAGAGAACAACACAGTAGCAGTAGGCGAAAACAACACAAGGCATCCGGTACAGGAGTTTTCCCAGTACAGACAGATGAGTACCAGCCCTCATGCTGAGGGGAGAGGAGGAGGGGGACATATATGCGGTTCAGAGAGCACACTTATGCTGTAATAATCAGGGGAATGACCACCTGAGATGAGCAGAAGATTGCAGAAGTTATGACTAATGTCTGTTTTAATAGGCAACATCAAAACAATGCAGCCAGCCTGCGTCCTTAATTGGCACCCTATTCCCTATACAGTGCACTACTTTTGACCAGGGCCTTTTGACCAGGGCCTCAAAAGTAGTGCACTAAATAATGAATCCGGTGCTATTTAGGACACAGCCACCAGACAATACAATCATATCGGTGGGTAATGGCTCTGTCTGGAGTCCTTAAACAGTTCTTTATGAGAGTCATAGATCAACTAGACAACTTAACACACAGCCAGCTGTAAAACAGAGGAAGACCAACATTAGAATGACAATCTAGAATATATATTTTTTAAAGTATATTAAATTGTGATAGACTCCCGACTGACAGTCACTGACTGCATCGTTAAATGGTTTATCTTACTGTGTGTTGCGTGTCTGTTTTATAGATCGTATTTTTGTTCAAAGAATGTTTTAAATAATTGTTCTATATACTTTGGTTGTTGGGAGGTGTGGGGGGGGTTATTCCAGGTTATACCATCATATCTAACATGTATAATGGTGGGGGTAGTGGGGGGGTTATTCCAGATTATACCATCATATCTAACATGTATAATGGTGGGGGTAGTGGGGGGGTTATTCCAGATTATACCATCATATCTAACATGTATAATGGTGGGGGTAGTGGGGGGGTTATTCCAGATTATACCATCATATCTAACATGTATAATGGTGGGGGTAGTGGGGGGGGTTATTCCAGATTATACCATCATATCTAACATGTATAATGGTGGGGGTAGTGGGGGGGTTATTCCAGATTATACCATCATATCTAACATGTATAATGGTGGGGGTAGTGGGGGGGTTATTCCAGATTATACCATCATATCTAACATGTATAATGGTGGGGGTAGTGGGGGGGTTATTCCAGATTATACCATCATATCTAACATGTATAATGGTGGGGGTAGTGGGGGGGTTATTCCAGATTATACCATCATATCTAACATGTATAATGGTGGGGGTAGTGGGGGGGTTATTCCAGATTATACCATCATATCTAACATGTATAATGGTGGGGGTAGTGGGGGGGTTATTCCAGATTATACCATCATATCTAACATGTATAATGGTGGGGGTAGTGGGGGGGGGGGTTATTCCAGATTATACCATCATATCTAACATGTATAATGGTGGGGGTAGTGGGGGGTTATTCCAGATTATACCATCATATCTAACATGTATAATGGTGGGGGTAGTGGGGGGGTTATTCCAGATTATACCATCATATCTAACATGTATAATGGTGGGGGTAGTGGGGGGGTTATTCCAGATTATACCATCATATCTAACATGTATAATGGTGGGGGTAGTGGGGGGTTATTCCAGATTATACCATCATATCTAACATGTATAATGGTGGGGGTAGTGGGGGGGTTATTCCAGATTATACCATCATATCTAACATGTATAATGGTGGGGGTAGTGGGGGGGGTTATTCCAGATTATACCATCATATCTAACATGTATAATGGTGGGGGTAGTGGGGGGTTATTCCAGATTATACCATCATATCTAACATGTATAATGGTGGGGGTAGTGGGGGGGGTTATTCCAGATTATACCATCATATCTAACATGTATAATGGTGGGGGTAGTGGGGGGGTTATTCCAGATTATACCATCATATCTAACACGTATAATGGTGGGGGTAGTGGGGGGGTTATTCCAGGTTATACCATCATATCTAACATGTATAATGGTGGGGGTAGTGGGGGGGGGGGTTATTCCAGATTATACCATCATATCTAACATGTATAATGGTGGGGGTAGTGGGGGGGGGTTATTCCAGGTTATACCATCATATCTAACATGTATAATGGTGGGGGTAGTGGGGGGGGTTATTCCAGATTATACCATCATATCTAACATGTATAATGGTGGGGGTAGTGGGGGGGTTATTCCAGATTATACCATCATATCTAACATGTATAATGGTGGGGGTAGTGGGGGGGTTATTCCAGGTTATACCATCATATCTAACATGTATAATGGTGGGGGTAGTGGGGGGGGTTATTCCAGGTTATACCATCATATCTAACATGTATAATGGTGGGGGTAGTGGGGGGGTTATTCCAGGTTATACCATCATGGAACACAAACCATCGAAGGACACTAACTCATTCTTCTATTTCATCACTTCAAAGCATTCGGGTCAGCCAATTATAAGGATTTAATTAGACCATCCTGCACCAGATCAGGTTGGAGGATGTCAGGTTTGGAGGATGCCAGTCTTGGGTTTGCGTCTCAAGTGGCACCCTATTCGCTATATAGCGTACTACTTTTGACCATAGCCCAATGGTGCACTATGTAGAGAATACCTGTTCCATTTGGAACACAGTCTGCAGGTTGGACCACGTCACCTGGAGGCTGGGTCGGGCTGAGCACTAAGAAAAGATAAACGGCGCATATGACTCACAGCATGCTGCAGGCTCCTAAACTCCCTGAGGAGCCCTTCCCTGTACGCCTAACAGTTGACAGAACCAATGCATGATAGAACCTGGTGGTTAGCATGTCACACCAGTGAGGGGCGAAGTGGGGATTCATTGTCAAGGTGGGAGTGGGGCATGGAGTGTTGCAAGCAGCCTTTGATATCAGAGTGTAAAACATGCAATCTATTGAACGGGTAAATATTGAAAATTGATCATATGGAACATTTACAACCTGGGAATTTTCCAATCTCTTCCCAGTGAACCTTTGCTGTGTGGGATAGTTTTCGCATAGCAACCAGCTCGAAGGACCAGATCACAACTACAGGAGCAAGGAGTTTTGCATGATGATGATTTTCCAAATGGCCGATAAAATATGACACTTCCACTCCAACTGTTCTCAACTCTCACTCACAGTGCTCATTGATCTGGACACCTGTTGATTTATTGTCATTGATCTGGATACCTTTTGACTTGTTCTCATTGATCTGGATACTAACCTGTGTTGATTTGGACATATTATTGTACAAATACTGACAATCCAATCACAGTTACCTCAATTACTAAAATCTGCATGACATAATTTAACACTGAACAAAAATGTACACGCAACATGTAAAGTGTTGGTCCCATGTTTCATGAGCTGAAGTAAAAGATCACAGACATTTTCCATACACACAAAAAGCTTATTTCTGTCAAATTTTGTGCACAAATTTGTTTACATCCCTGTTAGTGAGCATTTCTCCTTTGCCAAGATAATCCATCCACCTGACAGGTGTGGCATATCAAGAAGCTGATTAAACAGCATGATCATTACATAGGTGCACCTTGTGCTGGCGACAATAAAAGGCCACTCTAAAATGTTCCGTTTTGTCACACAATGCCACAGATGTCTCAAGTTTTGAGGGCGCATGCAATTGGCATGCTGACTGCAGGAATGTCCAACAGAGCATTTCTCCCCCATAAGAATTTGGTGGTAGGTCCAACTGGCCTCAAAACTGCAGACCACGTGTATGGCTCCGCGTGCAGTTTCTGATATCAACATTGTGAACAGAGTGCCCCATGGTGGCGGTGGGGTTATGGTATGGGCAGGCAGGCATAAGCTAAGGACAACAAACACAATTGCATTTTATCGATGGCAATGTGAATGCACAGAGACACCGTGACGAGATCCTGAGGCCCATTGTCGTGCCATTCATCCGCCGCCATCACCTCATGATAATGCACGGCCCCATGTCGATGGGGTTGAGGTCAGGGCTCTGTGCAGGCCAGTCAAGTTCATCCACACCGATCACGACAAACCATTTCTGTATGGACCTCGCTTTGTGGACAAGGGCATTGTCATGCTGAAACAGGAAAGGGCCTTCCCCAAACTGTTGCCACAAAGTTGGAAGCACAGAATCATCTAGCATGTCATTGTATGCTGCAGCGTTAAGATTTCCCTGGCATCTGCCAAACCCAGATTCGTCCGTCGGACTGCCAGATGGTGAAGCGTGATTCATCACTCAAGAGAACGCGTTTCCACTGCTCCAGAGTCCAATGGCGGTGAGCTTTACACCACTCTAGCCGACTCTTGGCATTGCGCATGGTGATCTTAGGCTTGTGTGAAGCTCCCGACGAACAGTTATTGTGTTGACTGCTGCTTCCAGAGGCAGTTTGGAACTCGGTAGTGATTGTTGCAACCGAGGACAGACAGTCTTTACGCGCTTCAGCAGTCGGGGTTCCCGTTCTCTGTGCTTGTGTGGCCTACCACTTCGCGGCTGAGCCGTTGTTGCTCCTAGACATTTCCACTTCACAACAACAGCACTTACAGTTGACCGGGGCAGCTCTAGCAGGGCAGAAATCTGACGAACTGACTTGTTGGAAAGGTGGCATCCTATGACGGTGCCACGTTGAAAGTCACTGAGCTCTTCAGTAAGGCCATTCTACTGCCAATGTTTGTCTATGGAGATTGCATGGCTGTGTGCTCGATTTTATACATCTGTCAGCAACAGGTGTGGCTGAAATAGGCGAATCCACAAATTTTGAATGGGGTGTCCACATACTTTAGTATATATAGTGTAGTTCACTACCAGAGGGCTCTGGTCAAACGCAGTGCACTGTGTAGGGAATAGGGTGACATTTGGGATGCGGATTCTTATAAAGCTCTTCATGCCGCCTCTACTGCCAAATACATATTTGCATATCCTTTTTTTTTTACTTAAACTTCCTGCTGTTTTCATTTGGATATGGTATTTCTTAAAGGTTTGGCATACCGAAAACTGAAAATGTTTTTTGTTCAATACGAGGAAGAACTATTGCGTAGTAGTGTAGTAATGCTGGATACTAAATGACAGATTCCTAAAATCAGAAGCTGTTACCATTCTCCATTTTCTTACTTCAATAAGGCTCCATAGAAACTGGCAACAGAGTTAAAGGATGAAAATAGTTATTCTGTTTGTTTTTTTACTTAGTCTCTATATATCAATGGCTTTGAGAAATGCGAGATTCAGAGAATCCGCTACAATCTTTTTCTAAGATGAAAAAGGCCAACAAAAAAAAACTTAAACTCCCAAATGGAACCCTGTTCCTTCGTGTTACCCTATGGGCTCTGGACACATGTACCCTTACAGGAAAAACCACATGAATTTCACATTTGAAAAAAACGTGAAGTGTTCCAGAAACACATGTTGAAAGACGTGAAATCGTTTGGTTTTTCTGTAGTGCACTATGTAGGGAACAGCGTGCCATTTGAGACGTGGGCCTGTGGGATCCCCAACTCAGTCTGGAAGATAGGAAAAAGGACAGGGAGAGAAGAGAAGAGGAGAGAAGTATCTAAGCAGTGAAATTCCTCAGCTTCTATTACACGGTCCAGAGATAAAGCTCAACCCCCCCCTTAACCCCTTTTAAATAAAGCCCTCAGAGATACAGGATCAATCAGGTTTCTGTCGCAAGACTGGATTGAAAGACTGGAGAGTGAGTCCCAAATGGCACCATATTCCCTATAAAGCACACTACTTTTGACCAGGGCCCGGTGCACTATATGGGGAATAGAATGCCTGACAGGATTGCCAGAACCAGCTTGGTAGCACAGAGCCGCAAGCCTTTGTGGTCAGCTAGGCTTAACCTTAAAGCCTGTCATTAGAATGAAGTGATGTCAGTAGATTGGAACTATCATAAGAATGAAGTGATGTCAGTATATTGGAACTATCATTAGAATGAAGTGATGTCAGTAGATTGGAACTATCATTAGAATGAAGTGATGTCAGTAGATTGGAACTATCATTAGAATGAAGTGATGTCAGTAGATTGGTTTTGTGATGTCAGTAGATTGGTTTTGTGATGTCAGTAGATTGGTTTTGTGATGTCAGTAGATTAGTTTTGTGATGTCAGTAGATTGGTTTTGTGATGTCAGTAGATTGGTTTTGTGATGTCAGTAGATTGGTTTTGTGATGTCAGTAGATTGGTTTTGTCCTCTGTTTTCTTCCCCCCACAACCACTTGCTCCTGGATTCCGACGCTTGTCAAGAGAGAAACAATATAGATTTATTCTGTTTTCTGATGCTTGTCAAGAGAGAAAGCAATATAGATTTATTCTGGTGTCAGATGCTTGTCAAGAGAGAAAGCAATATACAGTCGTGGTCAAAAGTTTTGAGAATGAGACAAATATTAATTTTAACAAAGTCTGCTGCCTCAGTTTTGATGATGGCAATTTGCATATACTCCAGAATGTTATGAAGAGTGATCAGATGAATTGCAATTAATTGCAAAGTCCCTCTTTGCCATGAAAATGAACTTAATCCCATAAAAACATTTCCACTGCATTTCAGCCCTGCCACAAAAGGACCAGCTGACATCATGTCAGTGATTCTCTCGTTAACACAGGTGAGAGTGTTTTGACGAGGACAAGGCTGGAGATCACTCTGTCATGATGATTGAGTTAGAATAACAGACTGGAAGACATAAAAGGAGGATGGTGCTTGAAATCATTGTTATTCCTCTGTTAACCATGGTTACCTGCAAGGAAACGTGCCGTCATCATCGCTTTGCACAAAAAGGGCTTCACAGGCAAAGATATTGCTGCTAGTAAGATTGCAACTACATCAACCATTTATCGGATCATCAAGAACTTCAAGGAGAGAGGTTCAATTGTTGTGAAGAAGGCTTCAGTGCGCCCAAGAAAGTCCAGCAAGTGTCAGGACCGTCTCCTAAAGTTGATTCAGTTGCGGGATCGGGGCACCACCAGTGCAGAGCTTGCTCAGGAATGGCAGCAGGCAGGTGTGAGTGCATTTGCACGCACAGTGAGGCGAATACTTTTGGAGGATGGCCTGGTGTCAAGAAGGAAGGTGTCACGAGGAAGCCACTTCTCTCCAGGAAAAACATCAGGGACAGACTGATATTCTGCAAAAGGTACAGGGATTGAACTGCTGTGGACATTTACATTTACATTTTCGTCATTTAGCAGACACTCTTATCCAGAGCGACTTACAAATTGGTGCATTCACCTTATGATAGCCAGTGGGACAACCACTTTACAAAAGTTGTTTTGGGGGGTGGGGTAAGGGGGGGTAGAAGGATTACTTTATCCTATCCCAGGTATTGGACTGGGGTAAAGTAATTTTCTCTGATGAATCCCCTTTCCGATTGTTTGCGGCATCCGGAAAAAAGCTTGTCCGGAGAAGACAAGGTGAGCGCTACCATCAGTCCTGTGTCATGCCAACAGTAAAGCATCCTGAGACCATTCATGTGTGGGGTTGCTTCTCAGCCAAGGGAGTGGGCTCACTCACAATTTTGCCTAAGAACACAGCCATGAATAAAGAATGGTACCAACACATCCTCCGAGAGCAACTTCTCCCAACCATCCAAGAACAGTTTGGTGACGAACAATGCCTTTTCCAGCATGATGGAGCACCTTGCCAAAATGCAAAAGTGATAACTAAGTGGCTCGGGGAACATAACATCAACATTTCGGGTCCATGGTCAGGAAACTCCCCAGACCTTAATCCCATTGAGAACTTGTGGTCAATCCTCAAGAGGCGGGTGGACAAACAAAACTCCAAAAATTCTGACAAACTCCAAGCATTGATTATGCAAGAATGGGCTGCCATCAGTCAGGATGTGGCCCAGAAGTTAATTGACAGCATGCCAGGGCGAATTGTAGAGGTCTTGAAAAAGAAGGGTCAACACTGCAAATATTGACTCTTTGCATAAACTTAATGTAATTGTCAATAAAAGCCTTTGACACTTATGGAATGCTTGTAATTATACTTCAGTATACCATAGTAACATCTGACAAAAATATCTAAAAAAACTGAAGCAGCAAACTTTGTGAAGACCAATACTTGTGTCATTCTCAAAACCTTTTGCCCACGACTGTAGATTTTTTCTGGTTTCTGACACTTGTCAAGAGAGAAAGCAATATAGAATTCTTCGACATGTAAGTGAAACTTTTTTAAGAGGGAGAATCAAGTCTTTCAGTAGATATGTGTCACACTCACTCACACGCGCACACACACACACACACACACACACACACACACACACACACACACACACACAGACACAAACACAGACACACACACACAAACTGACTGAGTGAACAAAGGTGTTTATTGAGCTTTTATCTCAATAACAAATCATTTCTTGGTAACAATTAAGTACCTTACTGTGATTGTTTTCAATTAAAATAGTCAAAAATTAAACAAAAATAGCTTCTTAGCAAAGATCAATTTCTTAAGCAAAAAATGTTCTAGGACTGTCTGGGAGTGGACTGAGTCTGGCTTTGAAAGGCTAGTCCCCTGATCTGGTTCTGGTACTCCCTGTATATAGCTCCATATTGATCTGGTACTGGTACTCCCTGTATATAGCTCCACATTGATCTGGTACTGGTACTCCCTGTGTATAGCTCCACATTGATCTGGTACTGGTACTCCCTGTATATAGCTCCACATTGATCTGGTACTGGTACTCCCTGTATATAGCTCCAGATTGATCTGGTACTGGTACTCCCTGTATATAGCTCCAGATTGATCTGGTACTGGTACTCCCTGTATATAGCTCCAGATTGATCTGGTACTGGTACTCCCTGTATATAGCTCCACATTGATCTGGTACTGGTACTCCCTGTATATAGCTCCACATTGATCTGGTACTGGTACTTCCTGTATATAGCTCCACATTGATCTGGTACTGGTACTCCCTGTATAAAGCTCCATATTGATCTGGTACTGGTACTTCCTGTATATAGCTCCACATTGATCTGGTACTGGTACTCCCTGTATATAGCTCCACATTGATCTGGTACTGGTACTCCCTGTATATAGCTCCACATTGATCTGGTACTAGTACTCCCTGTATATAGCTCCACATTGATCTGGTACTGGTACTCCCTGTATATAGCTCCACATTGATCTGGTACTGGTACTCCCTGTATATAGCTCCACATTGATCTGGTACTTCCTGTATATAGCTCCACATTGATGTGGTACTGGTACTCCCTGTATATAGCTCCACATTGATCTGGTACTGGTACTCCCTGTATATAGCTCCAGATTGATCTGGTACTGGTACTCCCTGTATATAGCTCCACATTGATTTGGTACTGTCACGCCCTGGCTCTGGGGACTCTTTATTGTTGAGCCAGGGTGTGAGTTTCTATGTTTAGTGTTCTAGGTTTCTGTTCTAGATCGTTGTTTTCTATGTTGGCCAGGGTGGTTCCCAATCAGAGGCAGCTGATTCTCGTTGTCTCTGATTGGGAACCATACTTAGGCAGCCTGTTTTGCACTTGTCATTTGTGGGATCTTGTTCCGGAGAGGTTTGTGTTTTGTTAACCTTAGGACTTCACGTATCGTTTTGTTGTTTTGTAAGTGTGGTTTAAAGTACTCATTAAAAGATGTACGCATATCACGCTGCGCCTTGGTCCGTTGCTTACGACGATCGTGACAGAAGATCCCACCAAATAAGGACCAAGCAGCGTGTCCAGGAGCAAACGCCGGAGGTAACGCTAGTGGATGTCCGAGGAGGAGGAGGCCGTCCGTTACCGGAGGGCGATGAATGGGGAGACCCAGGCAGGAGAGGAGAAGCGGCGCCAACCGGGCCGTCGTCGGACAGGCGAGAGGCAACCCCAAGAAATGTTTTGGGGGGGGCACACGGCATGGACGACGGGGCTGCTGGAGGCAGCTACAGGGCGAGTTTGTGGACTAGGAGAGGAGGCCACCAGGTTACCGGGGCCATTGGTCAGGAGGGAGAAGGAGAGTGTGGAGGCACGGCGAGAGGAACTGAGTAGGCAGCAGAAGGAGGGGAGGTTTATGAGGAAACCCATATAGCTCCACATTGATCTGGTACTGATACTCCCTGTATATAGCTCAATTGTTGTGTATTTTATTGTATTGTTCTTGTACATATCAGAAATGCTTTGCAGACGCAGCACAGGGTATCGGCTATGCCGACGTAGCACCAAAACAAGAATGGTGTTATTTCTCACCAATAATGACGAGCAGGCACTGAGTTATAGACCCCATATTAACCCTAATCCTAAAACCCATGAGTACATTGATTTAATCACCAAAACACAACGGAATTGTGTCTTTTTCAACATGCAATATACAGTTAGGGAAAAAAGTATTTGATCCCGTACAATTTTAATGGTAGGTTTATTTGAACAGTGAGAGACAGATTAACAACAAAACAATCCAGAAAAACTCATGTCAAAAATGTTATACATTTATTTGCATTTCAATGAGGGAATTAAGTATTTGACCCCCTCTCAATCAGAAAGATTTCTGGCTCCCAGGTGTCTTTTATACAGGTAAAGAGGTGAGATTAGGAGCACACTCTTAAAGGGAGTGCTCCTAATCTCAGTTTGGTACCTGTATAAAAGACACCTGTCCACAGAAGCAATCAATCAATCAGATTCCAAACTATCCACCATGGCCAAGACCAAAGAGCTCTCCAAGGATGTCAGGGACAAGATTGTAGACCTACACAAGGCTGGAATGGGCTACAAGACCATCGCCAAGCAGCTTGTTGAGAAGGTGACAACAGTTGGTGCGATTATTCGCAAATGGAAGAAACACAAAATAACTGTCAATCTCCCTCGGCCTGGGGCTCCATGCAAGATCTCACCTCGTGGAGTTGCAATGATCATGAGAACGGTGAGGAGTCAGCCCAGAACTACACGGGAGGATCTTGTCAATAATCTCAAGGCAGCTGGGACCATAGTCACCAAGAAAACAATTGGTAACACACTACGCCGTGAAGGACTGAAATCCTGCAGCGCCTGCAAGGTCCCCCTGCTCAAGAAAGCACATATACATGCCCGTCTGAAGTTTGCCAATGAACATCTGAATGATTCAGAGGAGAACTGGGTGAAAGTGTTGTGGTCAGATGAGACCAAAATGGAGCTCTTTGGCATCAACTCAACTCACCGTGTTTGGAGGAGGAGGAATGCTGCCTATGACCCCAAGAACACCATCCCCACCGTCAAACATGGAGTTGGAAACATTATGCTTTGGGGGTGTTTTTCTGCTAAGGGGACAGGACAACTTCACCGTATCAAAGGGACGATGGACGGGGCCATGTACCATCAAATCTTGGGTGAGAACCTCCTTCCCTCAGCCAGGGCATTGAAAATGGGTTGTGGATGGGTATTCCAGCATGACAATGACCCAAAACACACGGCCAAGGCAACAAAGGAGTGGCTCTAGAAGAGGCACATTAAGGTCCTGGAGTGGCCTAGCCAGTCTCCAGATCTTAATCCCATAGAAAATCTGTGGAGGGAGCTGAAGGTTCGAGTTGCCAAACATCAGCCTCGAAACCTTAATGACTTGGAGAAGATCTGCAAAGAGGAGTGGGACAAAATCCCTCCTGAGATGTGTGCAAACCTGGTGGCCAACTACAAGAAATGTCTGACCTCTGTGATTGCCAAGAAGGGTTTTGCCACCAAGTACTAAATCATCGGACAGGTACAGAACGGCAGGCAGGCTCAGGGTCAGGGCAGGCAGAGTGGTCAAAACTGGAAAAACAGGGGTTAGAGAGAAACAGGTGTACGGGGAAAACCACGCTGGTCGGCTTGACGAGACAAGACGAACTGGCAACAGACAAACAGGAAATGCGGCTATAAATATGCAGGAGATAATGGGGACAAATGGGAGACACTTGGTGGGGGGTGGAGACAAGCACAAGACAGGTGAAACAGATCAGGGTGTGACACAAACACACGTTTTCATAATGTAGTTCTCAGAATCTGTTGTAGACAAACCAGTTTAAAAGTAATTATCAGTTAAGAGCAGTCGGCTTTAATTATGGTAAAATGTATTTTTAAAAATGAGAAGAGTATCATATCAAAAGTAATGTGAGCTTTGCATTGTGAAAAGCAATTACTTTACATGAACATGCATTACAATGTGAAACATGTATTTCTAGACGAAACACTGATTGAAAAAGTGACTGTATGATTTTGTGTTGTACTTAGTTAATTGAAAATGTGCTTAGAATTTTTAAACAACTGCCTTTTTGATGATCTGTTTTTAGTTTTGTACAAGCGTTGTAAAAATGTCCCACATACTTGTGAAAATTGCACCAAAGGGATTGAAAAAAACCTGATAACAGTTCATTTTCTTCTTCTTCTGTCTTTTGTAAGTCTATCACAGTCTTTCCTGTCCCTCTATGTTTAGATCTGTTTTATACTTCTCTTTCTCAATTAGTCTTTCCTTGATTCCTCACATCCTATCTCCTCACATCCTATCTCCTCACATCCTATCTCCTCACATCCTATCTCCTCACATCCTATCTCCTCACATCCTATCTCCTCGCCTCCTTCTCAACCATATAGGAGGAGAAGGTCCAAGGTCGCTGCCCTCTGACCTTCTTCTTCTCCAATGGGTTTTTGAAAAGGAGGGGAGGAGAGAAGATGCAAGGAAAGATGCATTTGAGAAATAGCCTCAGTGGGAAGGGCATCCCAGTCTCTGTACCCTACCCCTAACCCTAACCCTAACCCTAACCCTAACCCTAACCCTACCGGTCATAGGACTGTCATGTCCCGGATAGCAGGGGCCAAAGATAGAACAGATAGCACAGATTGGATCAAGTGAGTTTCTCCTATCTGAGTTTGAAGTCCTTGTTACACACTGAAAGAGTTCAGAATCAGATCTTTCGTCCCAAAAGGCACCCTATTCCCTATTTAGTGCACTACTTTTGACCAGGACCCATAGGGAATAGGGCACTGTGTAGGGAATAGGGTGACATTTGGAAGGGTTCTGATATTTCTCAACCTTGAGGCGTTCTAAAAAATAGAATGTAAAATCTCTCCTTGATAATTAATTGAAGGGAAAAGCTAGCTGCTCTTTATTAAAATATTTCCCTGCCAAGCTCTGCCGTCTTGCTGAAAAAAGGAAGTTACCCTTGAACAGACAAACTTCCTATTTAGAAAATTATGCAAAGGGACGTAAAGGGATGTAAAGGGATGTAAAGGGATGTAAAGGGATGTAAAGGGACGTAAAGGGATGTAAAGGGATGTAAAGGGACGTAAAGGGATGTAAAGGGATGTAAAGTGTGTAATCCTGTACAATGTAAAGGTTCATATCAAGCTGTGATATCCCAAACCCATCACTGATATCCCAACCCCATCACTGATATCCCAACCCCATCACTGATATCCCAACCCTGTCACTGATATCCCAACCCCGTCACTGATATCCCAACTACTATAAAACCCTGGAGCAACAATTTAAACTAATCTGTTTTTAAGCAGACCAGTCTCATCTTTTGTTCATGTTCCCAGCCTGCATTTAACCAGAATACTATTGATAATAATAATATGCCATTTAGCAGACGCTTTTATCCAAAGCGACTTACAGTCATGTGCGCATACATTTTTGTGTATGGGTGGTCCCCGGGGATCGAACCCACTACCTTGGCGTTACAAGCGCTGTGCTCTACCAGCTGAGCTACAGAGGACCACCCGTTTCCCCACATTGATCTACGTTCTAACGTGAGTGCCAGAGCCTGGATTCGAACCAGGATCTCTAGTGGCACAGCTAGCACTGCAATGCCGCGCCTTAGACCACTGCGCCACTCAGGATGTTCTAACGTGAGTGATGTAATAGACAGCCTTCATCTTGTACACAGAACACACAGCGTGTACAGTATAATACCGCTGAACTTTCGGACAGGGTTGGATTTATATTGAGGGCAAAAGATACAGAAAAATCAACTCACTTTGAAGGCTAGAAAACTCTACTGAAGGTTATTCAATCGAGCCATACATTTTTAACAACAGAAACGGGTGTCTAAGAGCAGAAATTATTTACTGGGGAGCATCTGATGCAACAGGCAGGAGGAGGAAGAGGAGATGAGGAGGAGGAGGACGAAGAGGAAGAGGAGGAAGAGGAAGAGGAAGAGGAGGAGGAGGAGGAAGAGAACTGGAAGAGGAGGAGGAGGAGGTAGAGGAGGAGGAGGAGGAGATGAAGAGGAGGAAGAGGAGTAGGAGGAGATGAGGAGGAGGAGGAAGATGAAGAGGAGGAGGAGGAAGATGAGGAGGAGGAGGAAGATGAAGAGGAGGAGGAGGAGGAGGAGGGGGGGTAGATGAGGAGGTAGAGGAGGAGGAGAAAGAAGAAGAGGAGGTGGAGGCAGATGAAGATGAGGAAGATGAAGATGAAGAGGAGGAGGAGGAGGAGGAGGAGGAGGGGAGGAGGAAGAGGAGGAGGGGTAGATGAGGAGGAGGAGGAGGAGGAGGAGATGAGGAGGAGGAGGAGGAGGAGGAGGAGGAGGAGAAGGGGGAGGAGGAGGATGAGAAGGGGGAGGAGGAGATGAGGAGGAGGAGGAGGAAGAGGAAGAGGAAGAGGAAGAGGAAGAGGAGGAGGAGGAGGAAGAGAACTGGAAGAGGAGGAGGAGGAGGTAGAGGAGGAGGAGGAGGAGATGAAGAGGAGGAAGAGGAGTAGGAGGAGATGAGGAGGAGGAGGAGGAAGATGAAGAGGAGGAGGAGGAAGATGAAGAGGAGGAGGAGGAGGAGGAGGAGGATGAAGAGGAGGAGGAGGAGGAGGAGGAGGGGGGTAGATGAGGAGGTAGAGGAGGAGGAGGAAGAAGAAGAGGAGGTGGAGGCAGATGAAGATGAGGAAGATGAAGAGGAGGAGGAGGAGAAGGAGGAGGAGGGGAGGAGGGGTAGATGAGGAGGAGGAGGAGGAGGAGGAGAAGGGGGAGGAGGAGGAGGATGAGAAGGGGGAGGAGGAGATGAGGAGGAGATGAGGAGGAAGAGGAGTTCATGGTCATGAAAGGGAGGAGGATATGTCCTGATGGCTCATGGGATATGATCCTGGATAATATTCTGTTATCCCTGGATCCCTGGCACAAAATACTCCAGATACACTGTAAATCTCTATGTAAGACAACGTCTCACAGTCTCCAGCACTGCAGAGCTTCGTTGCCATCTTCCAATTACTGAGCCATCAACTACAGAAAATAACAATGAATTGTTAATAGGGGAGAAATACCAACGTAAACTCGTGATCAGCAGAGGCAAATATGGACACCCCAATTAGCATATTCCCAAAGGTCATTATAAAGGGAAATTGAGGCGATTGACAGTTAGTGACAGAGGGTTTGTTGTAGCTGAATATTTGGCTTACTGCGTGTGTGTGTGTGTGTGTGTGTGTGTGTGTGTGTGTGTGTGTGTGTGTGTGTGAGAGAGTCTGTGTGACAATGTTTAACTATACAAGAATAGTAAACCAATAAATATTTGACCAACTGGGGACATTTTCTTGGTCCCCACAAGTTCAAATGCTATTTCTAATGGGTTTAGGCAGAAGGTTAGAATTAGCGTTAGGGTTAGAATTACGGTTAGGGTAAGGGTACGGGTACGGGTTAGGGTTAGGGTTAGGGTTAGGGTAAGGGTTAGGGTACGGGTTAGGGTTAGGGTAAGGGTTAGGGTTAGGGTAAGGGTAAGGGTTAGGGTACGGGTTAGGGTACGGGTTAGGGTACGGGTTAGGGTTAGGGTAAGGGTAAGGGTAAGGGTTAGAGTTAGGGTTAGGTTTGGGGTTAGGGGTTAGGGAAAATAGGCTTTTGAATGCGACTGAATTGTGTGTCCCCACAAGGTTAGCTGTACAAGACTGTGTTTGTGTGTGTGTCAGACCTCTCTGCAGTACTTACTGACTGTGGTTCAGTATTACTGCAGGCTGCTGGCATCTCCCTGCTGCTTAGCAACCACATTGTTTACACACCTGATTAATATGGGGAGCTTGGAAGACCTATACACACACACACACACACACACACACACACACACGCACACACACAAAGTTCAGGAAATACTTGTGCAGCTGTTGGAGGAGTGTTGTCATGATCAAACTGCCATTCAGCTCCTCTCAAGTAATTTTCTGCTTGAAATCTAGCATAATGTCCAATCCATCGAGAGGGATAGAGATCTGCTACAATGACACACACAGGCAGAATAATTATGTTTCTCTCATTCTTTATAGAATTCATTCCAGGAAGAAGCCCAGGCACCACACGGTATAGTCTGTAAGACAAAAAAAATAAAGTATATTATACTCTACTGTACAGTTTGAACGACAGTTGAATTGTGCCAGCATAATATCAACATTAGGGTAGACTACGTGAACATGCGCACATGTGAACAGGCACAGAGATTACATTTGCAACAATATCTAGCCTAATAGAATGAAAAATGGCATAACCTTCAACCTAAAAAGTATACAGCACCCTTGGCGTTTTTCCTATTTTGTTGCATTCCAACCTGTAATTTAAATGGATTTTTATTTGGATTTGATGTAATGGACATACACAATATAGTCCAAATTGGTGAAGTGAAATTCAAAAAATAACTTGTTTCAAAAAATTAAATTAAAAAAATAACGGAAAAGTGGTGCGTGCATATGTATTCACCCCCTTTGCTATGAAGCCCCTAAATAAGATATGGTGCAACCGATTACCTTCAGAAGTCACATAGTTAGTTAAATAAAGTCCACCTGTGTGCAATCTAAGTGTCATATGATCTGTCACATGATCTCAGTATATATACACCTGTTCTGAATGGCCCCAGAGTCTGCAACACCACTAAGCAAGGGGCACCACCAAGCAAGCGGCACCATGAAGACCAAGGAGCTCTCCAAACAGGTCAGGGACAAAGTTATGGAGAAGTGCAGATCAGTGTTGGGTTATAAAAAAATATCAGAAACTTTGAACATCCCACAGAGCACCATTAAATCCATTATAAAAAAATTGAAAGATTATGGCACCACAACAAACCTGCTAAGAGAAGGCCACCCACCAAAACTCATGGACCAGGCAAGGAGGGCATTAATCAGAGGCAACAAAGAGACCAAAGATAACCCTGAAGGAGCTGCAAAGCTCCACAGCGGAGATTGGAGTATCTGTCCATAGGACCACTTTAAGCCATACACTCCACAGAGCTGGGCTTTACGGAAGAGTGGGCAGAAAAAAACACGTTTGGTGTTCGCCAAAAGGCATGTGGGAGACACCCCAAACATATGGAAGAAGGTACTCTGGTCAGATGAGACTTAAATTGAGCTTTTTGGCCATCAAGGAAAACGCCAAGTCTGGCGCAAACCCAACACCTCTCATTACCCCGAGAACATCATCCCCACAGTGAAGCATGGTGGTGGCAGCATGATGCTGTGGGGATGTTTTTAATCGGCAGGGACTGGGAAACTGGTCAGAATTCAATGAATGATGGATGGTGCTAAATACAGAGAAATTCTTGAGGGAAACCTGTTTGAGTCTTCCAGAGATTTGAGACTGGGATGGAGGTTCACCTTCCAGCAGCACAATGACCCTAAGCATACTGCTAAAGCAACACTCGAGTGGTTTAAGGGAAAACATTTAAATGTCTTGGAATGGCCTAGTCAAAGCCCAGACCTCAATCCAATTGAGAATCTGTGGTATGACTTAAAGATTTCTGTACACCAGCGGAACCCATCCAACCTGAAGGAGCTGGAGCAATTTTGCCTTGAAGAATGGGCAAAAATCCCAGTAGCTAGATGTGCCAAGCTTATAGAGACCTACCCCAAGAAACTTGCTGCTGTAATTGCTGCAAAAGTTGGCTCTTCAAAGTATTGACTGGGGGGGGGGGGGGGGGGGGGTGAATAGTTATGCACGCTCAAGTTTTCTTTTTCTTTTTGTCTTATTTCTTGTTTGTTTCACACCCAAAAATATTTTGCATCTTCATAGTGGTATGCTGTGTATATCAAATGATACAAACCCCCTAAAAATCCCTTTTAATTCCAGGTTGTGAGGCAACAAAGTAGGAAAAATGCCAAGGGGGGTGAATACTTTCGCAAGCAACTGTACATCTGTCTGGAATCCTATCTTTCATCATGTGGTCATAATCATAACCAATGTCAACCCTAATCAATTATGTTACATAGCTAGCTAGTACATTTATTTACAGTTGCTGATGTCACACGTTTCCTAACAAGTTACAAATGCGAGACAAGGCACATAACAAGTTAGCAGGCACCAGGCTAACTAGCTTGCCAACTCCAGTCATGTGTTAACATTTGCTGGTAAACCTGGCTTTAGGTGGCTGGTTGTAACATTGCAGCTTGCTGTTTAGGAGCCATATCTACGAATACAAAGAGAAAAGGTTTTACAATCGAGATACAATAGACCTCCGATTGTAAAACCTTTTCTATTTTTTTGTCATTGATATGGCTACATGTAGTTATTTTTTTAGCTAACTTAGCTAGCTAGCTACCTACTTAAGTTAGCAAACAGAAACATAATTTGATTTCCCCCCACTGTAACACAATAGTATGTTAGCTAGCAATACTCAATATGGGTTTCTGTAGAAAACTAAAGTTAGCTAGCTAGCTAGCTGGCTTGCAGGAAGAAAATACTTACTTAGCCACCATATTTGTCATCTAACCTCTTGGTGCTGGCATCAGCTGTAGCTGATCTTCTAGCTAAATCCAACTCTTTGTTTCAAATCCTCAAATCCTCTTCGCTATATTCCAGTTGAAACATGCATGGTTGAAAGTCACCATGTAACTAATATAACATCAAATAATATTCCATTGTCGTATCACTTGAAGCCATTGTGGTCTGCTCTCCACGTGTGGCACAGGAGATGTGTCGGTGAAATTTAAAGAGCATTTTCCTTCATTAAAGTCCCAGCTACAACAAATGCATGCTGTTTCCAGTTTGCTCAAAACCAGTACAGTTCCTTGAGTGCCACCGTGGTGCTGGCTAAAGGGGGGATATAAACAGCCATGACAATAACCGATGTGAATTCTCTTGGGAGGTAATGGGGTATGATGGTATTCCAGATCGATAGAGCAAAAAAGTATTCCGTTTTTGTACGTTGCCACTGTCACGCCACGAGTAATTAATCATGAAACATACCCTCCACCTTTGGTTTTCCCGTAGAGTTCTTTCTTCCTGTCCGCGCGATGTACGGAGAAGCCAACAGGCTGTATGGCCGAAAAAGGTGTAGCCGGCGAAAATAATGAGTCTGTAAGACAAATTATGTTACAATCCCTTGTGTCCCTCTGGAAGGAGATCCTCGCCCTGAGATTGTCTACCTTATTGCCCAGAGACTGTACATTAGCAAGTCATATACTCCGAAGCGGTGGGTGGTTTGCTCTTCTACGGAGTCTGACTAAAACACCAGCTCCACTTCCTCTCCTTCGACTGCGTTTTTTTGGTAGAGCAACCGGGATGAATGGAGCTTCTTCGTATAGTCCAAACAAAGGATCCAGGTCTGGGAAGTTGAATTTGTGGTGAATGATCTCCGATCTAATGTCTAGAAGTACTTGTCGGTTATAAGAAATAATACCATAAATGTTTGGGGGAAATGAATTAAGAAATAACACTAAAAAAAATGAAATACTGCAGAGTTGGTTGATTTAGAAACAGGATGTCTATCGGCACCATCTTGCTTGCATTGTCCTCTACATTGAACCCACTCACTAAGCCAGGCTCCTGTCAGGCAGATCACTGTTTCAGGCAGGTCAGTGTTTCAGACAGGTTGTTGTTTGTCAGGCAGATCATTGTTAGCCTTGGCTAGGCTGACCGGCTGTGTTGGAGATTGGGAAAGTACATGTCAGTGAGGTGGTGTGTTGGCAGGTGAATTGGCTGGGCTGCTGTTGGGATGAAACATAGACAAATACAGCATTGTGGCTTTTAAGTAATACTGCCAGCCAGAAAACAGTTTGATGTGATGTCGTGGGGATGAGGAGGAGAGGCTGATTGAAACAGGACGTCTATCTTGATTGTTATGTTACCAAACCAAGTGGTGGGGCTGCCATTGGGCTGTAACACAGACAATCACAAGACTGTGTCTTTAATATTGTGTGATGTTTTGGGGCCCCGGGGGAGGTGATGTGGTGCCTGTGAGGCGGATCATTATGCTACCCAGTCCTTCTAATGGGATTAATTTAATAAACCAGTTGACTCGCCTTCAGCCAGGGAAAATATCTCCTCTCAAGCAGTCGCCTAGCAACCTCTGATTAGCTAAAGCAAGTAGGCCCTATAGGCTTATAGTAAATGGGAAGAAACATCCGGAACTAAAGAGAACCAAACTACTGCCCCTTGATTTAGGCAAATGATACCCGTGCAATACTAATACATACCCTCTGGCACACAGATAGGGTATTGGGTTTGGTGTCTTGAAGTCTTGTTAAATGATGTAGGCTATTAGTGGATCAACTGCCACCAGAAAATACTATATTCAATCAGTTGATGAACTAAATACAACTCCAAACTATTCTGCTGTGAATGTAGAATATAGAAAACATCTCGGCCAGGTCTCCCTTGGGAGAGAGGTCATCTGACCTCAATGGGACTACCTTGTTACGTAAAGGTACAACAAAAATCAAATACGCATTTTAGTTAAACTCGGTGTCCCGTATATGGGACGGCTGAGCTAACGTGTGCTAATGTGATTAGCATGACTGTTGTAAGTAACAGCAAACCTTCCAGGACATAGACATGTCTTATACAGGCAGAAAGCTTAAATTATTGTTAATCTAACTGTGCTGTCCAATTTGCAGTAGCTATTACAGTGAAAAAAATACCATGCTATTGTTTGAGGAGAGTGCACAACAACAAAAAATGTATCACGGCTACTGGTTTGATACATTCACCTCTGAAGGTAAATAATGTACTTACATTCAGTAATCTTGCTCTGATTTATCATCCTGAAGATCCCAGAGGTTAAATGTAGCATCGTTTTGTTTGATCAAAACAATTTTTATATTCAAATGTAGGAACTGGGTTCTACAGATTGAACCCTTGCTGTCTCTGGCTCCACGGCCACCCTTCCCGGCCATCTAGATGTGTGAAAGTTAGTGTATAAGCTAATGATCCATCATGACATTCCTTGGAGTGTGTAAACTTACATTTTGTATTAACATATAATTTTAGTATGTTCTCTTTAGTTATGTACTTGAAAATGTATCAATTGACCAATTCGGCACATTTGGGCAGACTTGATACAAAATAGTCCAGTATTGCAATGCTTCACTGGATCAATCTGAATCTTTGCACACACATTGCTGCCATCTAGCGGCTAAAATCTAAATTGTGCCTAAACTCATATATGATATTGTGGCCTTTCTCTTGCATTTCAAAGATAATGGAACAAAACAAAAAAATTGAAAATGCACGTTTTTTTGTTTGTATTATCTTTTACCAGATCTAATGTGTTATATTCTCCTACATTAATTTCACATTTCCACAAACTTCAAAGTGTTTCCTTTCAAATGGTGTCAAGAATATGCATATCCTTGCTTCAGGTCCTGAGCTACAGGCAGTTAGATTTGGGAATGTCATTTTAGGCAAAATTTGAAAAAAAGGGCCCGATCCTTAGTTACAGCAGACTTTTTACTCCATTTGTGTGTTTTATGCGTTAGGTTGATTTTGCATCTTCAGTTCCTAGTTCAGCAGTTTATTGGTGTAATTATGTGACTACAGCCCATTTAACTAGGCAGCTGGCCGCTTGGAAGGCTGGATACTGAAGAGACACATTTGCTGTGGAACCAATTAGCTATAGAAGGAGCACACGAAGGAGAGACAGAGAGATAAGCAGAGGGAGGAGAAGAGGGAGGGAAGCAAACAAAGAAAGTTAGAGAGTGAGGCAAAGAAAGGCAGAGAGCAAGCGGGAGAGAGAAAGAGAGGCAGAGAGAGGCAGAGGGAGAGCGAGAGAGAGAGGCAGAGAGAGGCAGAGGGAAAGAGAGAGGCAGAGAGAGGCAGAGGGAGAGAGAGAGAGACAGAGGGAAAGAGAGAGGCAGAGAGAGGCAGAGGGAGAGAGAGCGGCAGAGAGAGGCAGGGGGAAAGAGAGAGAGAGAGGCAGAGAGCAAGAGAGTGAGAGAGAGAGGCAGAGAGAGGCAGGGGGAAAGAGAGAGAGAGGCAGAGAGAAAGAGAGCGAGAGAGAGAGGCAGAGGGAGAGAATGAGAGAGATATATGCAGAGGGAAAGAGAGAGGCAGAGGGAGGCAGAGGGAGAAAGAGAGAGGCAGAGAGAGGCAGAGGGAAAGAGAGAGAGAGAGGCAGAGAGAGGCAGAGGGAAAGAGAGATGCAGAGGGAGGCAGAGGGAGAAAGAGAGAGAGAGGCAGAGAGAGGCACTGGGAAAGAGAGAGAGAGAGAGAGAGAGAGAGAGAGAGAGAGAGAGAGAGAGACAGAGAGAGAGAGAGAGAGAGAGAGAGAGAGGCAGAGAGAGGCAGAGGGAAAGAGAGAGGCAGAGGGAAAGAGAGAGAGAGAGAGGCAGAGGGAAAGAGAGAGAGAGGCAGAGGGAAAGAGAGAGGTAGAGGGAGAGGCAGAGAGAGAGCGAGAGGGGAACAGAGAAGGAGAGAGAGAGAGAGACAGCGAGGGAAAGGGGGAGAGACCAAAAGACAGAGAGCGAGGGAGAGGAAGCGGGAACAGAAAAAGAGAGAAAAGAGTGAGAGAAAGAGAGAAAGCAAAAAGAAAAGGGTTAATATCAGGTGATATCTTTATCTATATACAGTATATCTGGATATCTGACATTTTATTAAATATAAGGAGTAGATATGCTACAGTAACATATGTCCTTAATTTCATATATGGAATTAGGATATTCTCTGTAATGGACATTTTTTACATGCGTCCTATCCGAACCTCTGTGCATCGGCAAACACATTAAAACCACTGGATGCTATTTACCATTGTGCACTCAGGTTTATCACGGGTGATAGTTACAAAACTCATCACTGTATCCTATATGAACATGTGGGTTGGGCCTCTCTATCTGTGAGGCGAGAGCAACATGCTCTCTTGTTTATTTATAAAGCACTTCTTTTAAAACTACCTCCATATATATCATCATTAATTTCCACTAGATATACTAATTTTATAACCAGATCACAGATGTGGATTACATTAGAGACTCCTGTGGTCTCCACAGAGTTGGGTAGGACTGCCTTCAGTTCCATTGCACCTTATTTATGGAACAAACTGCAGATCCAACTTAAGTTAGACACTCTGGTGTCCCTTGCCTATTAAAAAAATGTTATGGAGGATCAATATGATGTTGTCTGTGATTGTTTCTGTTGAATTGTGTTTTTTGTTTTGTATGTTTGAAATGTTCTTGTCTGTATGTCTAAAACTGTACATGTCAACATGTTTACACAGGGCACAGCCGTAAAAGAGATCCAGGTCTCAGTCTGTTTTTCCCTGTTAAAATAAAGATAAAAAAAAAAGTTCATCGGGAGCTTCATGAAATGGGTTTCCATGGCCGAGCAGCCGCACACAAGCCTAAGATCACCATGCGCAATGCCAAGCGTCGGCCAGAGTGGTGTAAAGCTTGCCGCCATTGGACTCTGGAGCAGTGGAAATGCGTTCTCTGGAGTGATTAATCACGCTTCACCATCTGGCAATCCGACGGACAAATCTGGGTTTGGCAGATGCCAGGAGAACGCTACCTGCCTCAATGCATAGTGCCAACTGTAAAGTTTGGTGGAGGAGGAATAATGGTCTGGGGCTGTTTTTCATGGTTCGGGCTAGGCCCCTTAGTTCCAGTGACGAGAAATCTTAACGCTACAGAATACAATTACATTCTAGACAATTCTGTGGTTCCATCTTTGTGGCAACAGTTTGGGGAAGGCCCTTTCCTGTTTCAGCATGACAGTGCCCCCATGCACAAAGCAAGGTCCATATACAAATGGTTGAATATGGCTGAATGGAACCAAGTCACCACAGCAATGTTCCAACATCTAGTGGAAAGCCTTCCCAGAAGAGTGGAGGCTGTTATAGCAGCAAAGGGGGGACCAACTCCATATTAATGCCCATGATTTTGGAATGAGATGTTCGACGAGCATGTGTCCACATACTTTTGGTCATGTGGTGTATTCTTACAAGATATGTAATATTCATCCTCATATGTCTGAAAATGTACTAAATCTGACTCACGAGCAACGTCCAGCACCCCAATTATTTTACCTGTTCAGGTGCCAAAGATCATTGTGCTTCTTCACATGAAGGTGACATATCTGTTCCATGATCTCGCCATCACGGTTGACAACTCCGTTGTGTCCTCCTCCCAGAGTGCAAAGAGCCTTGGCGTGACCCTGGACAACACCCTGTCGTTCTCCACTAACATCAAGGCGGTGACCCGATCCTGTAGGTTCATGCTCTACAACATTCGGAGAGTACGACCCTGCCTTACACAGGAAGCGGCACAGGTCCTAATCCAGGCACTTGTCATCTCCCGTCTGGATTACTGCAACTCGCTGTTGGCTGGGCTCCCTGCCTGTGCCATTAAACCCCTACAACTCATCCAGAATGCTGCAGCCCGTCTGGTGTTCAACCTTCCCAAGTTCTCTCACGTCACCCCGCTCCTCCGCACACTTCACTGGCTTCCAGTTGAAGCCCGCATCTGCTACAAGACCATGGTGCTTGCCTACGGAGCTGTGAGGGGAATGGCACCTCTGTACCATTCAGGCTCTGATCAGACCCTACACCCAAACGAGGGCATTGCGTTCATCCACCTCTGGCCTGCTGGCCCCCCTACCTCTGCGGAAGCACAGTTCCCGCTCAGCCCAGTCAAAACTGTTCGCTGCTCTGGGCACCACAATGGTGGAACAAGCTCCCTCACGACGCCAGGACAGCGGAGTCACTCACCACCTTCCGGAGACACTTGAAACCCCACCTCTTTAAGGAATACCTGGGATAGGATAAAGTAATCCTTCTACCCCCCTCCCCTTACCCCTCTGGTTAAGAGCGTCTGCTAAATGACGTAAATGTAAATGTAAATCTGAGAATACATTTGCAAAATGTTTTGTAGTAGGCTACAAGGCACGGAAAAGCAAACATTGTCATATTTAATCCAAAGCACATCTCTGCTGTTTTTGTTTATAAAATCCAGCATAGTAAATCCAATCATAACACCTGTTTTCTGTAGGGATGCAAACTTAGGCCAATCTAAAAATGTATTTTATTTATTTCACAGAAAATAAAAAAGTTGCACTTCCTCAATTCTCCTGCCAGCCCGATGGATGCAGATTGGGTCGTCAGCGCCACCGGTGGCGTTCCCTCGCAGTCCAGACCCAATGTGGTGATAGTGTTGGTCTGTGATCCACTCCAAACTGTCAATGCATAAATCACGAATCAAAATATGTTGATATTGCCAGAAAATATTGTAATTTCACATAACCATACCACAAGGTAGCTACTCTACCTGCTTCATTCATGATGCGAAAACTAACTGGAACATGTTAGCTAGCCAAGTTGCTAGTTAGATGGCTATTTATCTAATATTAACCATTAATACAAAATACACTGAAACATTTTCTAATTTAGCTGTCACCTTGAGGCTTGATAGGGGGTAAAAAAAAAAAAAGATGGTTATTTGTTAGCTAGCTAGGCTACCAGTTAGCTTTTACTCCCCTATCAAGCCTAGCTAGCTAGCCTTACTGGCTGCTGGACATATTAGCTAACGATCTTGATTCTAGTTACTAGATAAATAAAACATCTCAAATTAGCTACTCACTTGAGCGTTAACATCTTTGAGGTATTTTCTGAACAGCTTCTCACTTTTCAGTTGTTTGTTTTGACCACACACCATTTATAAACTCATTTGTGGCGCCCAAATTCAAAAATGACAGTTGGAAAGCCACAGCAGAAAACAAATAAAACAGAGTAATGCCAATATCATATATGTCTAAAAAAACACATCTGGATTCAGAATCTGTCAGGATACGGTGCAAATCCACAAAACTCAAACTGTGCATTGGAAATGGTCTGTATTCTCTAGAATATCAAACATGTGTCATGTGAAGATATCCCCTGATATGGCGCCATTTCACCCATTGAAGAGAGACAGAAAGAGAAAGAAAGAAACAAAGAGAAAGAGGGAGAGACAGAAAGAGAAAGGGAGAGACAGAAAGAGAAAGAGCGAGAGAGAAATAGAGAGGCAGAAAGGGAGACAGAAAGAGGCAGAGGGAGAGAGAGGCAGAGAGGGAGGGCGGGAGAGAGGGAGATATGGTTGTTAATGAAGTTGTGGCAGGCGACCACATCATGTCTAAAGTTACTTCTGTTAAACACAGAGTTAGCTTTCATTCAGCAACTAATTGTATCAAACATTGTTTTTTGTTATTACATAGGTATCTATTCTCAGTATTGTTTGATCCTGAAGGATTTGCTTTGCTACTGATTTGCTTTGCTGCACTTTATGCATTCCAATGTGTGTGTGTGTGTGTGATTTTTAAACACATTGTCTTCAGCAGCTAAGTAACGACAACATGATGATGATGAAGCTCCATAAATTATTCCAGGGACTTGTTAGTTGACATTTTCAATGACTAATAGCCAATCTGAATGTGTATCTTATATCACCTGAATGTCAATATGAATGCATTCAACTGTTATGCTGTATATATTTTTAAAATATATTTTAAGGATATTGCAAGATTCTGGCAATTTAGCTGTTTTTTTACTTACCCAAAGTCAGATGAACTCCTGGATATATATATATATATTATTTTTTTTTGTCTCTGCGTGTACTTTGAAGGAAGTTGGAATTAGTTTTGCAAGCCAATGCTAACTAGTGTTAGCGCAATGACTGAAAGTCTAAGCATCATGCTCTGTGTACCTGTAATCAACAGAATATCGCACTGTCCCTTTAATAGGGTTTGTAGAAGCATAATCAGAAACATAATGTAGGGCTCGATTCATAGCTGATGTTTTGACGGTGTCGGAGATGGAACTGCGTTAGAGCATTATCCTTAAAGCGGACGTTGCCATTGGCTGCACGGAGTCGCATTGAGAGAAATCCCATGCAGCCTTATTTGCAAGTTTGAACACTGGAATGTGAGATGCAAATCTACACCTCGATTATTTTGTTTAATGATTTTTTTTAAATATGAGCGTCATTATTTCTATATATAGCCTACACTTCGTTGTTCTGCACTTCTATCGCCTGTTTGACCCCCCCCCAAAAAAATTGAAAATGGATTTAACAGTGGTGAATAAATTAATCAGACTTGTTATGACTGCTAAGACTTTAGACGTTAATCTGAGCTCTGATCTGTTCGTTGTCTCTTGTTATCTTCTCTCTGTTGGACTGTTGAGAAGGGACAAGGGGAATCCGTGCGTGGAGAGTGTCAGCCATGTGTGTGTCTGTGTTAGGGCTGAATGAAAATATTATTATGTTGCTCAGAAGGTCTCAGGGCTTTCACTGTTCATCTAAAACGTCCATCGTCCCAGTACATATACCAATAAGAACCTACAATGCTGTGATCTCCCTCCAGAAATCAGCACAGCATCTGTCAAGATCCCTGAGGTGTCAAACTCTACATTTCAACATTAGGTTTTATGGTTTCTGTCCCGAAATCCATCCCAGTTCAGCTCTCAACACAAGGATTGCAGTTAGTATCTTTCTCGACCCCAGGAAAGCAGTTTCCTATCAATTTTCAATCATGTGGATGGTTGCAGGGAAAATAAGCTCTGCTATGAGTGATAATGATTACAGAGAGAGGAGAGGTTTGACATGATTATGAGAATCTGGGATATATTCAATGCAAATGTGTTTAGACTCAAAATGTGTATGGACAATGCATGCAGCATTCAATCTCCTTTAGCATTGAAATCTTTTAAATATGTAGAGTGCCTTCGGAAAGTGCTTGACTTTTTCCACATTGTTACATTACAGCCTTATTTTAAAGTTGATTAAATAAATAATATAATCCTCATCAATCTACACACAATACCGCATAATGACAAAGCGAAAACAGGTTTTTAGAATTGATTGCAAATGTATTACAAATTAAAAAACAGAAATACCTTATTTACATCAGTATTCAGCCCCTTTGCAATGAGACTCGAAATTGAGCTCAGGTGCATCCTGTTTCCATTGATCATCCTTGAAATGTCTCTACAACTTGATTTGAATCCACCTGTGGTAAATTAAATTGGTTGGACATGATTTGGAAAGGCACACATCTATCTATATAAAGGTCCCACAGTTGACAGTGCATGTCAGAGCAAAAACCAAGCCATGAGAATGAAGGAATTGTCCGTGGTGCTCCGAGACAGGATTGCGTCCCCAAAAACACAGTGGCCTCCATCATTCTTAAATGGAAGATGTTTGGAACAACCAAGACTCTTCCTAGAGCTGGCCGCCCAGCCAAACTGAGCAATCGGGGGAGAAGGGCCTTGGACAGGGAGGTGACCAAGAACCTGATGGTCAATCTGACAGAGCTCTATAGTTCCTCTGTGGAGATGGGAGAACCTTCCAGAAGGACAACCATCTCTGCAGCACTCCACCAATCAGGCCTTAATGGTAGAGTGGCCAGCGGAAGCCACTCCTGCCTCACCTAAAGCCAATTCTGGTGGGAAGCTGCTATAGACCACCAAGTGCTTACAGTCAGTATCTGGATAACATGTGTGAATTGTTTGATAACGTATGTGATATCAATAGAGAGGTATATTTTCTGGGTGATTTAAATATTGGCTGGCTTTCATCAAGCTGCCCACTCAAGAGAAAGCTTCAAACTGTAACCAGTGTCTGCAACCTGGTTCAGGTTATTAGTCAACCTACCAGGGTAGTTACAAACAGCACAGGAATGAAATCATCAACATGTTTTGATCATATCTTTACTAATGCTGCAGAGATTTGTTTGAAAGCAGTATCCAAATCCATTGGATGTAGTGATCACAATATAGTAGCCATATCTAGGAAAACCAAAGTTCCAAAGGCTGGGCCTAATATAGTGTATAAGAGGTTATACAATAGGTTTTGCAGTGACTCCTATGTTGTTGATGTAAAGAATATATGTTGGTCCGTGGTGTGTAATGAGGAGCAAACAGACGCTGCACTTGACACATTTATGAAATTGCTTATTCCAGTTACTAATAAGCATGCACCCATGAAGAAAATGACTGTAAAAACTGTTAAATCCCCGTGGACTGATGAGGAATTGAAAAATGGTATGGTTGAGAGGGATGAGGCAAAAGGAAAGGCAAATAAATCTGGCTGCACAACCTATTGGCAAACGTACTGCAGAATTGAGAAATCAATGTTATGTATTGTTTTATTGTATGTAAATTGTGGTCAGAGCCCAGGAAGAGTAGTGGCTGCCTTGGCAGCCGCTAATGGGGATCCGTAATAAATACAAATACAAATACAAATACTCCTCAGTAAAATGCACATGATAGTCCGCTTGGAGTTTGGCAAAAGGCACCTTAAGACTCTCAGACCATGAGAACCAGATTCTCTGGTCTGATGAAACCAAGATTGAACTCTTTGTCCTGAAGCCAAGTATCACGTCTGGAGGAAACCTGGCACCATCCCTACGGTGAAGCATGGTGGTGACAGCATTATGCTGTGGGGATGTTTTTCAGCGGCAGGGACTGGGAGACTAGTCAGGATCGAGGGAAAGATTAACAGAACAAAGTACAGAGAGATCCTTGATGAAAACCTGCTCCAAAGCGCTCAGGACCTCAGACTGGGGCGAAGGTTCACCTTCCAACAGTACAACGACCCTAAGCACACAGCCAAGACAACGCAGGAGTGGCTTCGGGACAAGTCTCTGAATGTCCTTGAGAAGCCCAGCCAGAGACCTGAAAATAGCTGTGCCGCAATGTTCCCCATCCAACCTGACAGAGCTTGAGAGGATCTGCAGAGAAGAATAGGAGAAACTCCCCAAATACTGGTGTGCCAAGTAACGTCATACCCAAGAAGAATCAATGCTGTAATCACCGCCAAAAGGTGCTTCAACAAAGTACTAAGTAAAGGGACTAAATACGTATGTAAATGTGATATTTCCGTTTTTTATAAATAAGCAAAAATGTCTAGAAACCTGTTTTTACTTCGTCATTATGGGGTTTTGTGTGTAGATTGATGAGGGGCAAAAAAATAATTGAATCAATTTTAGAATAAGGTTGTAACGTAAGAAAACTGTATGTTTTGACTGTCTTGAGCTTGCAGTGACCAAATAGTAGCCTACCTGCATAGTATTACAGTGAAATCAATTTATAACATTTTTGACATGCGTTTTTCTGGATTGTTTTGTTGTTTTTCTGTCTCTCACTGTTCAAATAAACCTACCATTAAATTATAGACTGATCATTTCTTTGTCAGTGGGCAAACGTACAAAATCAGCAGGGGATCAAATACTTTTTTCCCCTCACTGTATATCATCTTACATTTCTGACTGTGTGGCTTGCCCTCATGGGCTGAGGATCAAAGATGCCGGCTAGGCAAAGGTTTGAACACCCCCTTTCCTGGGGGCCACTTTTATGACCGGTCGTAAATACTGTGCAGACTTTCTCTTCCTTGCCAAAGGACCCCTTTGTTAACAAAGGAAGTTTTCCCGCCAAGACTCCAACATCCAAAAGTGGATAATGAAACAATATTCCTACTTAAAAGAAATGTGGGAAGTGGTTGGTGGGCACTTAAAGAACAATCATGTCAAATTCATTACTATCTTGTGATGTCATTAAAGATGGTGGAACAACATAACTGTATCTCTGGGGGGGGGGGGGGGGGGGGGGGGGGGGTACACTTCCCAGTTATGAGGTTTGCATCTAATTTTTTTATAAAACAAATGATTAAGTACACTTCCCAGTTATGAGGTTTGCATCTAATTTTTGTATAAAACAAATGATTAAGTATAATAAAACTTTTGTGAAGATAACAATGTGATTTTAGCATCCTAGATTAGATTTGTTCTCAGTCAGTGGCCACGCCCAGATGAGCACAAACATGATGGAACGCCCCTTTTACCCAGAGGGCATAAAAAATCTTGAAAAACATTTTAACATTAGACCAGCAAAAGTGAAGTGTGAGCTAAACATTGCAAATGGTTGAATTTCTACCAGACCAGAAAGCCCCACGGCTTAAAATGGTTGACACTCTACAAGACCAGCAGACGTGAAGCGTGAGCTACACGTTACAAAATGGTTTAAAACTACAACTCTATCACCAAAGGAAGACCAAGCATACTACGGCATAAGCCGGACGTTGAATTTCTACAAGACCAAGAAGCGTGAAGCTGAAGCTACATGTTACAAAATGGTTAGACCAGAAAGACCAGAGAACGTGAGACGTTAGTCCACAAGTTTGAAATGGAGAAACTCTGAAACTCTCAAACTCTACACGAGGTGAAGAAGAAGACAATGCACTAGACCTTATCATCTCAGTCTGCAGCTGGCATGTATAGTCGTCTAGAGAACTTTCACTAACGACACAAGTTGGGAAGGACAATCCCTCTCAGACAACCGCTTGTACATCTGAAGTATCCATTCTAACCACAACTACGACCAGAAACTCTACCAAGGACATTGGGATCTCTGGTGGGCAAACCAGTGTCCTACATCATCAATTCAACTATCGAGGACAGCTACACGTAAATACATGTTGCATTTCCAATCCGAATTAGCGTTATTAGTGACGGTTATCGATATATAACATATATCTTCTAAGAGTTTAATTCGGGAGATGGTAACTCGTTAAACAACTTCTTCCGTGGTGCCCCAAATTCCTAAAGAGTTAATTGTTACATTATTAATTTAAACGAGTGACAATTAAATACAGATAGGTGATACGATAAATAACAGTCATCACATTAAAGTAAGTCACGTCACGACAGTGTTCATACGTATTGTTGTATCAGACTCTCATTCTGTTACGTGAAACCTTTTGGTGACTGTGTGGCTGTTATTTATCTGTGTGGCTGTGTGGGTGACCTTTTGGTGACTGTACTAAAAACATTTAATTTTAAATGAGTAAGGTGTCCAACCACCCTACCCAGAGTGGGCGAAAATGCGCTTTGATGATGAAATTTCACCTAATCGTTCAGTGGGGTCTTTCTCTAACATATCGTGAGCATTATATCCCAAAAGTCGGATTTTGTAACCTAATACATCCAATAATAAGCACCGAGCTCTGTTGACATAGCTTTGCAGGTTTTTCGTAACAACAGATTTAACATTTTGTGGTCGTCGTCTTCAAAGTAGTTTCCGTGGGTCACAAAAGGCAAAATTAGCATGACACAAGCCTAATTAAATGTGAAAGGCTTTGAAAATAAAAAAGCTCAGTTGACATTTCACAGACATTTCCCTAATTCTGGCTATCCTACAAGGGTAAGAACTCCAATAACTTTTTAACGGATTATGATAGAGACATGAGGTTTGGACCACTGGTTTTTGTAGAGGATTATCTACACAATTAACAAATAAGTTTAACTATAACATATACGCCGGGAGACAGAAAGCAGGTGCAGAAGGTGAGTTTAAAATGGAACAGATACAAATGAACAAACATAGGAAGCGCACTGAATGTAAGAGAAAACCAATAATACCTAAGGACTGATGACAACTGAGGGCTAAATAAAGGGGGAGTAATCAGGGTAGTGATGAAGCCCAGGTGTGTCTAATAATGGGGTGCAGGTGTACGTAAGGATGGTTGCCAGGTGTGTGTAATTATGGGTTGCAAAGACCGGTAGTTAGTAGACTGGCGGCATCGAGTGCCGGAGCGGGAGTAGACGTGACAGTACCCACCCCCTGATGCGTGGCCCAGCCGCAGGACGACGCCGCCCATGGGGACGGCCCCGAGGGTGAGGAGCGGGCCTGTCCGGACGGTGAAGGTGAAAATCTCGGATGATTCTGGACCGTACCCCTCCCAGTCTACAAGGTACTGGAGCCGACCCCCACGACGTTGGGAGTCCAGGAGGGTCTGATGGCATAGGCGGGGTTTCCCTCAATGTCCAGGGGAGGCGGAGGGGTGTCGTGGGGGGAACCACCAGCCTGAGGAGGGAAACGTGAAAAGAGGGTGAGATCCGGTAGTTAGTTGGGAGCTGTAATCGGTAATTTACCTCATTGACCCTCCGGAAGACTTTGAATGGCCCCAGAAACCGGGGGCTCAGCTTACGGAAGGGCAGGTGCAGCAGGTTGGAACACAGGAGCCTCACTGTGGTGGCGGTCCACCTGCTCCTGACGGCGGATGGAACGTTGGAGCCTCACGTGGGCAGCGTTACAAAACCTTCTCCGCTTGCCGGAACCACACCGCAGGAGCGTTTATCTGGCTTGGGGTCCAAGAAGCCAGGACCGGCTGGTACCCCAGGACGCATTGGAATGGAGACAGCCCGGTGGAGGAGTGACGAAGTGAGTTCTGGGCATACTCCGCCCAGGGAAGGAACCGGGTCCACTCCCCCTGCCAGTCCTGACAGTGACTCCTAAGGAACCTCCCCAGCTCCTGGTTAGTCCTCTCCACCTGCCCGTTGGACTGAGGCCGGTACCAGGATGTGAGGCTGACCGTGACCCCCAGCTTCTCCATGAAGACTCTCCATACCCGCGACTTGAATTGGGGACCACGGTTGGAGACGATTTCCTCCGGAATGCCATAAGTGTCGGACGACCAGCTGGAACAGTGCCTCAGCGACCTGGAGAGTGGCAGGGAGACCAGAGAGAGGGATAAAATGGCAATATTTTGAGAATCTGTCCACAACAGCCATAACAGTGGTGAAACCATCAGACGGGGGAAGATCTATGGACAGATGGGACCAAGGCCGCTGAGCACGGGGAAGAAGTTTCCCTGCTGGAGCATGTCGTGGAGGTCTGGCTCCCCCTGGTCCCTGTGCTGTCAGGTCTGGCTCCCCCTGGTCCCTGTGCCATCAGGTCTCGCTCCCCCTGGTCCCTGTGCCATCAGGTCTGGCTCCCCCTGGTCCCTTTGCCGTCAGGTCTGGCTGTCCCTGTGCCGTCAGGTCTGGGTCCCCCTGGTCCCTGTGCTGTCAGGTCTGGCTCCCCCTGGTCCCTGTGCTGTCAGGTCTGGCTCCCCCTGGTCCCTGTGCCGTCAGGTCTGGCTCCCCCTGGTCCCTCAGCTGTCAGGTCTGTCTCCCCCTGGTCCCTCAGCTGTCAGGTCTGGCTGAAACGAACTCCCGGACATCTCTCTCCATGGTGGGCCACCAAAAGCGCTGACGCAGGAAGGCGAGGGTACATTTCATACCAGGGTGACAGGTGAGGTGGGTAGAATGGCCCCACTGAAGAACATCAGAGCAAACACAATCTGGGACAAACAGAACATTACTAGGACCGTTACATGGGTCAGGCTGGTTCTGCTGAGCCTGGCGGATACGGGACTCGATCTCCCATGTAACGGCGGCAACGATGCAGGTGGATGGCAAAATGGCTTCTGGCTCGGTACCCGTGTTGTCGGTGGTGAACTGGTGAGAGAGGGCATCAGGCTTGGTATTATTTGAACCGGGGCGATAAGTGAGTGTGAAATTGAATCTATCGAAGAACAAGGCCCACCTGGCTTGCCGGAAGTTCAGACGTTTGGCGGTCTGGATGTAGGACAGGTTTTTATGGTCAGTCCACACGATGAAGGGGGTTACAGAGCCCTCCCGCCAGTGATGCCATTCCTCCAGAGCCAGCTTAACTGCCAGGAGTTCCCGGTTTCCGATGTCAAAATTCCTCTCTGCAGGTGAGAGCTTATGGGAAAAGAATGCACATGGGTGGACCTTCTGATCAGAGGGAGAATGTTGAGACAGAACAGCTCCTACCCCGGTGTCAGAGGCGTCCACCTCCACGATGAACTGGAGTTCTGGGTCGGGCTGAATAAGGACCGGAGCGGAGGTGAAGCGACGCTTGAGTTCCAGGAATGCTGCCTCTGCCTCAGGAGTCCAGTGGAACGGAGTGGAGGTGGAGGTGAGAGTGTTGAGAGGTGCTGCCAGACGGCTGTAGTTGCGAATGAAATGTCTAAACATTTGCAAACCCCAGGAAACGCTCTAGCTGCTTCAGGTTGGAGGGCGCAGGCCGCTCTGTGACTGCCATGACCTTGGCGGGGTCCATACGTAACTGTCCCTGTGCAATAATATAACCCAGGAAAGACACTGAGGCAGCATGGAGCTCACATTTTTCAGCTTTAACAAAAAGCTTATTCTCCAACAGCCGTTGAAGAACTTGGCGAACGTGTTGCTGGTGAACCTCAGGGTCCTTGGGAAAAATCAGGATGTCATCTAAACAGACAAAAACGAAGCGTCCAATCACATCCCTCAGCACGTCATCGACTAGGTTCTGGAAAACAGCAGGGGCGTTAGTAAGACCAAAAGGCATGACCAAATACTCAAAGTGACCAAGTGGTGTTTTTGACCGCAGTCTTCCATTCGTCCGCCTCTCTTATGCGGACAAGATGGTAGGCATTCCGGATGTCGAGTTTGGTAAACACCGTGGCACCATGGAGGGGGAAAAAAGCAGAGCTGCTGAGTGGCAAGGGGTACTTGTTCTTAACAGTGATATTATTCAGCCCACGGAAGTCTATGCACGGCCTCAGTGACCCATCCTTCTTCTTCACAAAGAAAAACCCAGCACCCCCCCCCGGGGAGGAAGATGGCTTGATAAGTCCTGCAGCCAGAGCATCCTGGATGTACCTCTCCATAGCCTCTTGCTCGGAACGAGAGAGGTTAAACAACCGGCTACTGGGGAGAGGAGCTCCAGGCTGGAGGTCAATGGCGCAGTCGTACGACCGATGAGGCGGTAGCGACAGGACGTGGTGCTTGCTGAACACAGGAGCTAGATCGTGATACTTGGGAGGAACTGATAACAGGTCCGGAGGTTCTGGAATGAATTGGGACACAGACAAGGAAGGGGGAAGTGCAGAATGTAAACAATTAGAGTGACAAAATTAACTCAAAGTGGTTACCTTTCCGGAGTTCCAGTCAATCTGTGGGTTGTGTAGCTTTCACCATGGGATGGCCAAGAACCAGGGGAGAGTAAGGACAGTCGATTATGTGGAAACTGATATTTTCCTGGTGATTTCCAGAGAGACTCAGGATGACCGGGACGGTTCTCTCACAGACAAGGGTGAGAAGCTGTCCATTGAGAGTTTTGGCATCGAGGGGTGAATCGAGTGGGACAGTGTCCAGGCCCAACTGGGTAACAACACCTCGGTCCAGGAAGCTCTCGTTGGTGCCCGAATCGATGAGAGCAGACAGAGGAAAAGCCTGGCTCTGCCACACAAGGTTGCCTTCAAGCAGGGGTCTGGGGGAAGATGGGCAGGCAATTTGGCTCAACAGTATATCCCCTACTACTGCCAAGCCCCCTCTTTTGCTGGACGCAGGGAACAATTGGAGACATAGTGACCAACCTGGCCACAGTATAAGCAGCTCCTAGCGCCGATTCGTCATTGCCTCTCCTCTGGAGAGAGACGGGCCCGGCCAAGCTGTATGGGTTCAGGATCTGGATGAGCCTGGGGATGGGATGCAGTCTGAGAAGGAGGACAAGGCACTGAAGCAGATGTTATGGGACATACAACCCTACCTACCCTCTCCCTCCGACGCTCACGGAGACGGTTGTTGATGTGGATAGCGAGAGAGATGAGTTCATCAAGTCCATCAGGCTCATCCCTGGACACCAACTCGTCCTTGAGGCTCTCAGTGAGCACGTTCCGGAATGCTCCCTGAAGGGCCTCCTCATTCCAGCCGCTCTCAGCGGCGAGGGTGCGGAACTCACATGCCATCTCAGAAACACTATGGGGGCCTTGACGGAGGGACAGGAGTCATTTATCGGCATCCTTACCGCAGACCGGGTGGTCGAAGACTTTCTTCATCTCCTCCGTGAAACTGGAGTAGGAGAAGCAGATGGGGGACTGTCTCTCCCACACTGCCGTGGCCCAGGAAAGCGCTGCTCCACGGAGAAAGCCAATCAGTAAGGAAATCTTGGCCCGTTCGCTAGCATAAGAATAGGGCTGTTGCTCAAATACTAGTGAACATTATACCAAAAAGGCCCAGCAACTCTGAGGTTGCTATCGTATCGCTCGGGAGTCGGAACAAACGGCTCCCGGAGCAGAGGAGAAGGACTAGGAACTGGTTGTGAGCTCTGGGCGAAGGGTCGGCCCTGTAGGTCAGACAGGCTCTGTGAAAACTCCTTGATGTGCTCCAGAAGGGTCTTCAGGGCTTGGTCATGTTGCTCGAGCAGGGCGCCTTGGCCGACGAGGGTTTGGTGGAGAGTAGCAGAGTCTGCTGGGTTCATCTCTTTGGCCAGATCGTACTGTTATGCGGAGTGGAACAGGGGAACCCAAGAGCAGACTCAGACGAGGAGACCGGGATGAAGTAACCAAGGTATTTATTAAAACACAGGGGGGAAGATGGAGTGCAGGTCAGGGGAAACTGATGGAAACCAGGTGCGGAGACTGAGGCTGAAGCGAGGGGGGTTGAGACAGGGTGAGCAGGTCCGGAGGGGAATCCAAGGGAGTAGTAGAGTGGGAAATCCAGGACAGAGTAGCAGGATGACGAGACGTGGGACTGGAGACAGGGACCAGAGTCAGAGCGGGCAGAACTATAGCGGAGAGGAAAACAGCGTCAGATGAGGAAAACAGGCACAACAGGATAACAGGATCTGAATAGTAACAAATGGCTAGAACAGTGGACTGACTGAGCAGAGATTACGATCTGGCAGCGTGGAAGTGGCAGGACTGAGTATTTGTAGAGGTCTTGATTATGGAACAGGTTGCAGCTGGTGGGGATCTGCTCTGACTCCAGCACACCTGTCTCCGCCCACACAATCACACCCACACAGAGAGAGAGAGGGAGAGGGAGAGAGTACTGGGGGAGTGGTGGCAGGTCAAGGAGACACAGGATGAGCAGTAGAGGGTGTTGCAGGAGCATATGTGACAGTATTAACGTCAGCGTGTCTTCAAGAACCTTTTGATTTGGTGAAAATAAGCTAAAAACAAAGAAGAATTAAATAAAATGTCATGATTTAACTGGATTTGAACCCAAATGCAGACAACTACACCGAGCCAGAGAAGGTTTAACAAG
Organism: Coregonus ussuriensis; assembly: GCA_031479575.1. NCBI lineage: Eukaryota > Metazoa > Chordata > Actinopteri > Salmoniformes > Salmonidae > Coregonus > Coregonus ussuriensis. Next base: position 4,533,871 of record CM062482.1, on the reverse strand, counting down.
TTTATTTACAAAGTTCCATTTGTCCAGGTTTCCAATAATAGGGGAAGAGCAAGTCCAGGTTTACAGGGAGGGTAACAGATCCAGGTTCAGAGCAGGTGTGGTACCGTAATGTCCTAGTGTCCGTGGTGAGTCCAAAAGGGAGGTCCGGTAGTGGAAAGCAGGATGGTGGTGGCAGGAGTGAAGCGGAGGCAGGAGTCAGGTTCCAATAATCTGTGGCACAGGAGAAAAGTAACTAGAACAGGCCAAAAACACAAAGGGCGAAAACAAGCAGGTTGAGTCAACAGCGAAACTAACATGGTCGTCTTGACTATGATCTGACGATGAGTGGCAAGTTTGACCGGGTCTTAAAGGCTGAGGTGATTATGGTGAATGAGCTGCAGCTGGAACCCTGACTCCCGCACACCAGACTTCACTCCTGCAATCAAGGACAGACAGAGGGGAGGGGGAGAGCAGAGAGAGAGCTACCTAGCAGCAGTAGGCCTAACATAAAAATCTGCTGACTTCTAAACCCTCCCAAAATATATGTGTCCCTTTATTGGAATACTTTCAGCCAACTGTAGACAAAAGGCTACATCCCAAAAGAAGTGCACTACATAGGGAATAGGGTGCCTTTTGGGATGCAAACTATATTCCTCTCAGAGGTTTAGACAGGAGAAATGTCTTAAAGCACAAAAAGTACTAGCATAAATGTTATTTCTCCAGTGATTTCACTCTTCATCAAGCTAAACAGTTGGGGCAGTTGACAGTTGACAGCCATTGCAGTTTGAATGTTTGTAATAAATATTGTAATAAATCCCCTCTGTCGCTTTTAAGGTATTGAAAAAAGAAATAGCACTTGTACCACCAGACGAGCAGACCGACCGACTGACCGGCCGACCGACTAACCAACCAACCGACCGACTGACCGACTGACCGACCGACTAACTGACCGACTAACCGACCGACTGACTGACTGACCGACCGACCGACTGACCGAACGACTGACCGACCGACTGACTGACCGACCGACTAGCTTGTAACTTTCTTAGCTTCACAATGTTGAAACAAAGGAATTCAGTGTTGGATCCAGGCTAGGCAGGCTAGGCAGGCAGGCCCCCATGTTATTCAGGTGTGTGTGTCTGTCTGTCTGGGTGGGGATGCTGTGGTGTGTGTGTGTGTGTGTGTGTGTGTGTGTGTGTGTGTGTGTGTGTGTGTGTGTGTTTGTGTGTGTACGCAGGTTGCACAGGCACAGGATTGGGTGTATTATTTGGCACTCCAGGCCTAATCAGTTGGTTTACTGAATACAACATAACTGTGATATATGATGCCTAACAGTTAGTAATTGCAAAATAGCAACCCTGCTTTTTGTTCATTATAATCCTAATTACAGTATATGTACTTTGTTACCACCCCTTGTGTGTGTGTGTGTGTGTGTGTGTGTGTGTGTGTGTGTGTGTACACACATTGGCGGCACCTTACTCATCAATACAGTGGGGGAAAAAAGTATTTAGTCAGCCACCAATTGTGCAAGTTCTCCCACTTAAAAAGATGAGAGAGGCTTGTAATTTTCATCATGGGTACACATCAACTATGACAGACAAAATGAGAAAAATAAATCCAGAATATCACATTGTAGGATTTTTTATGAATTTATTTGCAAATTATGGTGGAAAATAAGTATTTGGTCAATAACAAAAGTTTCTCAATACTTTGTTATATACCCTTTGTTGGCAATGACACAGGTCAAACATTTTCTGTAAGTCTTCACAAGGTTTTCACACACTGTTGCTGGTATTTTGGCCCATTCCTCCATGCAGATCTCCTCTAGAGCAGTGATGTTTTGGGGCTGTCGCTGGGCAAAACGGACTTTCAACTCCCTCCAAAGATTTTCTATGGGGTTGTGATCTGGAGACTGGCTAGGCCACTCCAGGACCTTGAAATGCTTCTTACGAAGCCACTCCTTTGTTGTACTCCCGAGTGGCGCAGTGGTCTAAGGCACTGCATCGCAGTGCTAACTGTGCCACTAGAGATCCTGGTTCGAATCCAGTCTCTGTCGCAGCCGCCCGCGACCGGGAGACTCATGGGCGGCGCACAATTGGCCCAGGGTAGGGGAGGGAATGGCCAGCAGGGATGTAGCTCAGTTGATAGAGCATGGCGTTTGCAACGCCAGGGTTGTGAGTTTGATTCCCACGGTGGCCCAGTATAAAAAAAAAAAAATGTATTCACTAACTGTAAGTTGCTTTGGATAAGAGCGTCTGCTAAATGACTTAAATGTAAAATGTTGCCCGGGACGTGTGTTTGGGATCATTGTCATGCTGAAGGACCCAGCCACGTTTCAACTTCAATGCCCTTGCTGATGGAAGGAGGTTTTCACTCAAAATCTCACGATACATGGCCCCATTCATTCTTTCCTTTACACGGATCAGTCATCCTGGTCCCTTTGCAGAAAAACAGCCCCAAAGCATGATGTTTCCACCCCCATGCTTCACAGTAGGTATGGTGTTCTTTGGATGCAACTCAGCATTCTTTGTCCTCCAAACATGACGAGTTGAGTTTTTACCAAAAAGTTCTATTTTGGTTTCATCTGACCATATGACATTCTCCCAATCCTCTTCTGGATCATCCAAATGCACTCTAGCAAACTTCAGACGGGCCTGGACATGTACTGGCTTAAGCAGGGGGACACGTCTGGCACTGCAGGATTTTAGTCCCTGGCGGCGTAGTGCGTTACTGATGGTAGGCTTTGTTACTTTGGTCCCAGCTCTCTGCAGGTCATTCACTAGGTCCCCCCATGTGGTTCTGGGATTTTTGCTCACCGTTGTTGTGATCATTTTGACCCCACGGGGTGAGATCTTGCGTAGAGCCCCAGATTGAGGGAGATTATCAGTGGTCTTGTATGTCTTCCATTTCCTAATAATTGCTCCCACAGTTGATTTCTTCAAACCAAGCTGCTTACCTATTGTAGATTCAGTCTTCCCAGCCTGGTGCAGGTCTACAATTTTGTTTCTGGTGTCCTATGACAGCTCTTTGGTCTTGGCCATAGTGGAGTTTGGAGTGTGACTGTTTGAGGTTGTGGACAGGTGTCTTTTATACTGATAACAAGTTCAAACAGGTGCCATTAATACAGGTAACGAGTGGAGGACAGAGGAGCCTCTTAAAGAAGAAGTTACAGGTCTGTGAGAGCCAGAAATCTTGCTTGTTTGTAGTTGACCAAATACTTATTTTCCACCATAATTTGCAAATAAATTCATAAAAAATCCCAAAATGTGATTTTCTGGATTTTTTTTTCTCAATTTGTCTGTCATAGTTGACGTGTACGTATGATGAAAATTACAGGCCTCTCTCATCTTTTTAAGTGGGAGATCTTGCACAATTGGTGGCTGACTAAATCCTTTTTTCCCCACTGTATATGCTAACAACATGACCGCCTTATGTGTGCTGAACGCAGAGCTCAGTTTGATGTTTTGGAAAGTTTTGCAAGTCTTTGATTGTCTGACTCTATTAGCTGAACAATGTTCTTGTTTTATTTTTTATACCCAGAAAAGGCCTACAAAAAGCCCATATGAATATATGTAGCCTTCAGTGGAGGCTGCTGAGAGGAGGATGGCTCATAATAATGGCTGGAATGGGAGTCAATGGAATGGAATCAAACACATCAAACATATGGTTTCCATGTGGTTGATTCCATTCCATTGACTCCATTCCAGGCATTATTATGAGCCGTCCTCCCCTCACCAGCCTCCACTGGTAGCCTTAGAAATAAGGGTTATGAAATGAATAACATGCTAACATCAGATAACATTCATATATCTCTGAGACTCATTTAGATAATTCATTTAATGATACAGGAGTAGCAATACAGGGATATAACATCTACAGAAGAGACAGAAATGCCTATGGGGGAGGTGTTGCTGTGTATGTTCAGAGCCATATTCAGGTTAAGCTTGGAGAGGATCTCATGTCTAATGCTGTTGGGAGTGTTGTGGTTGCAGGTTCACCTGCCTCATCTAAAGCCTCTTCTTTTGGGGCGCTGCTATAGGGCCACCCATTCATTATCTAGATAATAGGTGTGCAATGCTTGATAATGTGTGTGATGTTAATAGAGAGGTCTATTTTCTGGGTGAACTGAATATAGACTTGTTTTTATCAAGCTGTCCACTTAAGAGGAAGCTTCTCACTGTAACCAGTGCCTGTAATCTGGTTCAGGTTATTAATCAACGTACCAGGGTGTTTACAAACAGTGCAGGAACTACACTGCTCAAAAAAAATTAAGGGAACACTTAAACAACACATACTAGATCTGAATGAATGAAATAATCTTATTAAATGCTTTTTTCTTTACATAGTTGAATGTGCTGACAACAAAATCACACAAAAAATATCAATGGAAATCAAATTGATCAACCCATGGTGGTCTGGATTTGGAGTCACCCTCAAAATTAAAGTGGAAAACCACACTACAGGCTGATCCAACTTTGATGTAATGTCCTTAAAACAAGTCAAAATGAGGCTCAGTAGTGTGTGTGGCCTCCACGTGCCTGTATGACCTCCTTACAACGCCTGGGCATGCTCCTGATGAGGTGGCGGATGGTCTCCTGAGGGATCTCCTCCCAGACCTGGACTAAAGCATCTGCCAACAGTCTGTGGTGCAACGTGGCGTTGGTGGATGGAGCGAGACCTGATGTCCCAGATGTGCTCAATTGGATTCAGGTCTGGGGAACGGGCGGGCCAGTCCATAGCATCAATGCCTTCCTCTTGCAGGAACTGCTGACACACTCCAGCCACATGAGGTCTAGCATTGTCTTGCATTAGAAGGAACCCAGGGCCAACCGCACCAGCATATGGTCTCAAAAGGGGTCTGAGGATCTCATCTCGGTACCTAATGGCAGTCAGGCTACCTCTGGCGAGCACATGGAGGGCTGAGTCGGCAGCAAGCTGACAGGTCTACTGTTAGAACCATTAAAGGCTGATTTACCATTCTTGGTAAATGTGTGTCTATGAAATTGTATTCTGAAAATAAGATGAATGAAAATGTATGGTGAAAATAAGCTTTGGAATATTTTTAATGAATTTATGGGCAGAAAGACTAATTCATCTCTATCTTTCATTGAATCAGATGTATCATTTAACACAAAACCTGTTGATGTTGCCAATGACTTTAATTATTATTTAATTGGCAAAGCAGGTCAACTTAGTCATGCAATGCCAAAAACAAACTGTGAGCCATCATATTCATGCATAACCGACCTAATAATTAAGGGAAATCGTTGTCATTTATAATTTTGTAAAGTTAGTGTGGGTGAGGTGGAGAAAATTATTGTTGTCCATCAATAATGAGAAACCACCTGGTATTGATAAGTTAGATGGAAAGCTACTGAGGATGGTAGCGGACTATATTTCCACTCCTATTTGTCATATCTTTAATCTGAGTGTGGAGAAAAATGTTGTCCTCAGACCTGGAGGGAAGCCAAAGTCATTCCACTACCCAAGAATGGTAAATCAGCCTTTAATGGTTCTAACAGTAGACCTGTCAGCTTGCTGCCGACTCTTAGCAAACTTTTGGAAAAAATTGTGTTTGACCAGATACAATGCTATTTCTCAGTAAACAAATTAACAACAGACTTTCAGCATGTTTATAGAGAGAGGCATTCAACTTGTACTGCAGTGACACAAATGACTGATGACTGGTTGAAATAAATCGATAATAAGAAGATTGTGGGAGCTGTACTGTTAGATTTCAGTGCACCCTTTGATATTATTGACCATAACCTGTTGTTGAGAAAACGCATGTGTTATGGCTTTTCAACCTCTGCCACATCGTGGATTCAGAGCTATGTATCTAATAGAACACAGACAATTTTCTTTAATGGAAGCTTCTCTAATGTTAAACATGTAAAGTGTGGCGTACTGCAGGGCAGCTCTCTTGGCCCTACACTCTTTTCCATTTTTACTAATGACCTGCCACAGGCATTAAACAAAGCATGTGTGTCTATGTATGCTGATGATTCAAACCTATATGCGTCAGCAACCCCAGCAAGTGGCATCACTGCAACCCTAAACAGAGAGTTGCAGTCAGTTTTACAATGGGTGGCCAGTAACATATTAGTCTTGAACATCTCTAAAACTAAGAGCATTGTATTTGGTACAAGTTGAGTTTTTACCAAAAAGTTCTATTTTGGTTTCATCTGACCATATGACATTCTCCCAATCCTCTTCTGGATCATCCAAATGCACTCTAGCAAACTTCAGATGGGCCTGGACATGTACTGGCTTAAGCAGGGGGACACGTCTGGCACTGCAGGATTTGAGTCCCTGGCGGCGTAGTGTGTTACTGATGGTAGGCTTTGTTACTTTGGTCCCAGCTCTCTGCAGGTCATTCACTAGGTCCCCCCGTGTGGTTCTGGGATTTTTGCTCACCGTTCTTGTGATCATTTTGACCCCCTGGGGTGAGATCTTGCGTGGAGCCCCAGATCGAGGGAGATTATCAGTGGTCTTGTATGTCTTCCATTTCTTAATAATTGCTCCCACAGTTGATTTTTTCAAACCAAGCTGCTTACCCATTGCAGATTCAGTCTTCCCAGCCTGGTGCAGGTCTACAATTTTGTTTCTGGTGTCCTTTGACAGCTCTTTGGTCTTGGCCATAGTGGAGTTTGGAGTGTGACTGTTTGAGGTTGTGGACAGGTGTCTTTTATACTTATAAGAAGTTCAAACAGGTGCCATTAATACAGGTAACAAGTGGAGGACAGAGGAGCCTCTTAAAGAAGAAGTTACAGGTCTGTGAGAGCCAGAAATCTTGCTTGTTTGTAGGTGACCAAATACTTATTTTCCACCATAATTTTCCACCATAATTTGCAAATAAATTCATTAAAAATCCTACAATGTGATTTTCTGGAAAGAAAATACTCAATTTGTCTGTCATAGTTGACGTGTACCTATGATGAAAATTACAGGCCTCTCTCATCTCTTTAAGTGGGAGAACTTGCACAATTGGTGGCTGACTAAATACTTTTTTTCCCCACTGTATGTCAGTATGCAGATTATGCAGTAGTCATGGAAACCCCTTTATCTGTTTATCTGAAAGGTCAAAATCGAAGTAATCACACGCCGATTAAAACATCTGGTTTTCTGAACAATCTTTTGAAATTATTAGGGCATGTAAACACCTTAATCGGCGTGACAGCGGTGTATTTGATCTGCTCATGTGGCAGCACCGGTAGTGCAAGTTGCAAGGAGGCGAGGTGAGTAGTCATGCTGTACTTCGCTCCGCAGGTAATATGACACATTACATTACAATGGAACGATTTGATTAGTGTAATGTTGGCTAGCTTCATAGTTGTATTTGTATCAAAGATAAAGGTGTAGTATAGAGTAACTATCGAGGTTAGCTACCCAGCTACACTCAATCGCAGCGACGCCGTTTTTCAAACAAAGTCAACACCGCAGCCATTGCTAGCTAGCCAACACCACCAGCTACCAGCTAGCAGTACTGTAGCAACTATATACAATATCCTTTTAGCCAGCTACATTTGTTGTATTTGTATCAAAGATAAAGGTGTAGTATAGAGTAACTATCGAGGTTAGCTAGCCAGCTACACTCGCTCGCAGCGACGCCGTTTTTCAAACAAAGTCAACACCGCAGCCATTGCTTGCTAGCCAACACTACCAGCTACCAGCTAGCAGTACTGTAGCAACTATATACAATATCCTTTTAGCCAGCTACATTCGTTCACAGCGACGCCGTTTTTCAAACAAAGTCATCACCGCAGCCATTGCTAGCTAGCCAACGCTACCAGCTAGCAGTACTATAGCAACTAAATACAATATAATTTTAGCCAGCTACATTTGTTCACAGCGACGCCGTTTTTCAAACAAAGTCAACACAGCAGCCATTGCTAGCTAGCCAACACTACCAGCTAGCAGTACTGTAGCAGCTAAATACAATATCTTTGTGCTAGCTAGCCAATGCTTAATTATTGCTGCGTTATGAAAGGAACTAGACATGGACACGAATTATCTGTTTAGTGTGTTAACACACTACTGGTAGTTTGTTGTAACCAAGTATTGGTGCTAAACCGTGTGTTATTGGATGCTAGCATGCTAGTTAGCTATGGCGTCATAGTTAGCTAGCTGAATAAATTAAGTTGAGTCTATTCCTTGAAACATTGAACCGCTGTAGTTTACAACAATTTTAATTTCTAAAGTGGAAGTTGGGACAGTTTTATTCGGGTGTTTCAGTTAAACAATTATAGTTTCTGAGGTGGAAGTGGGGAGAGTTATATTTGGGAGTTGTGGTGAGGGAGGCCCCGCTCTCTCCTTTCCCAGATGTTTAGTTCATTTCATTCCGATCTCCTCTGCATTATTGTAGCCATTTGCTACAGCCTGTCAACTATGCCTCTGCCTATCCCTGTTCTCTCCTCTCCGCACAGGCTACACAAACGCCTCACACCACGTGGCTGCTGCCTCTCTAACCTGGTGGTCCCTGCACGCACCACACACCTGGAGTTCCAGGTCTCAGGCAGCCTCTGGAACTGCCGTTCTGCTGCCAACAAGGCTGACTTCATCCCAGCCTATGCTACCCTCCAGTCCCTCGACTTCCTGGCGCTGACGGAAACATGGATTACCACTGAAAACACTGCTACTCCTACTGCTCTCTCCTCGTCTGACCATGTGTTCTCGCATACCCCGAGAGCATCTGGTCAGAGGGGTGGTGGCACAGGAATCCTCATCTCTCCCAAGTGGACATTCTCAATTTTTCCCCTAACCCATCTGTCTATCTCCTCATTTGAATTCCATGCTGTCACAGTCACTAGCCCATTTAAGCTTAATATCCTTGTCATCTATCGCCCTCCAGGTTCCCTGGAGAGTTCATCAATGAGCTTGACGCCTTGATAAGTTCCTTTCCTGAGGATGGCTCACCCCTCACTGTTTTGGGGGATTTCAACCTCCCTATGTCTACATTTGACTCATTTCTCTCTGCCTCCTTCTTTCCACTCCTCTCCTCTTTTGACCTCACCCTCTCACCGTCCCCCCCTACTCACAAGGCAGGCAATACGCTTGACCTCATCTTTACTAGATGCTGCTCTTCTACTAATCTCACTGCAACTCCCCTCCAAGTCTCCGACCACTACTTTGTATCCTTTTCTCTCTCGCTCTCCTCCAACACTACTCACTCTGCCCCTACACAGATGGTAATGCGCCGCCGCAACCTTCGCTCTCTCTCTCCCACTACTCTCTCCTCTTCCATCCTATCATCTCTTCCCTCTGCTCAACCCTTCTCCCTCCAATCTCCTGATTCTGTCTCCTCAACCCTCCTCTCCTCCCTTTCTGCATCCTTTGACTCTCTGTGTCCCCTATCCTCCCGGCCGGCTCGGTCCTCCCCTCCAGCTCCGTGGCTTGATGACTCATTGCGAGCTCACAGAACAGAGCTCCGGGCAGCTGAGCGGAAATGGAAGAAAACTAGACTCCCTGCGGACCTGGCATATTTTCACTCCCTCCTCTCTACATTTTCTTCATCTGTTTCTGCTGCTAAGGCCACGTTCTACCACTCTAAATTCCAAGCATCTGCCTCTAACCCTAGGAAGCTCTTTGCCACATTCTCCTCCCTGCTGAATCCCCCCCCCCGTCAACCACTTTGAAAAGAAGGTTGATGACATCCGATCCTCGTTTGTTAAGTCTAATGACACTGCTGGTCCTGCTCACACTGCCCTACCCTATGCTTTGACTTCTTTCTCCCCTCTCTCTCCAGATAAAATCTTGCGACTTGTGACTGCAGGCCGCCCAACAACCTGCCCGCTTGACCCCATCCCCTCCTCTCTTCTCCAGACCATCTCCGGTGACCTTCTCCCTTACCTCACCTCGCTGATCAACTCATCCTTGACCGCTGGCTATGTCCCTTCCGTCTTCAAGAGAGCGAGAGTTGCACCCCTTCTCAAAAAACCAACACTCGAACCCTCTGATGTCAACAACTACAGACCAGTATCCCTTCTTTCTTTTCTTTCCAAAACTATTGAGCGTGCCGTCTTTAGCCAACTCTCTTGCTATCTCTCTCAGAATGACCTTCTTGATCCAAACCAGTCAGGTTTCAGGACTGGTCATTCAACTGAGACTGCTCTTCTCTGTGTCACGGAGGCTCTCCGCACTGCTAAAGCTAACTCTCTCTCCTCTGCTCTTGTCCTTCTAGACCTGTCTGCTGCCTTTGATACTGTGAACCATCAGATCCTCCTCTCCACCCTCTCCGAGCTGGGCATCTCCGGCGCGGCTCACTCTTGGTTTGCGTCCTACCTGACCGGTCACTCCTACCAAGTGGCGTGGCGAGAAGCTGTCTCCGCACCACGTGCTCTCACCACTGGTGTCCCCCAGGGCTCAGTTCTAGGCCCTCTCCTATTCTCGCTATACACCAAGTCACTTGGCTCTGTCATATCCTCACATGGCCTCTCCTATCATTGCTACGCTGACGATACACAACTAATCTTCTCCTTTCCCCCTTCTGATAACCAGGTGGCGAATCGCATCTCTGCATGTCTGGCAGACATATCAGTATGGATGACGGATCACCACCTCAAGCTGAACCTTGGCAAGACGGAGCTGCTCTTCCTCCCGGGGAAGGACTGCCCGTTCCATGATCTCGCCATCCCGGTTGACAACTCCGTTGTGTCCTCCTCCCAGAGTGCGAAGAGCCTTGGCGTGACCCTGGACAACACCCTGTCATTCTCCACTAACATCAAGGCGGTGACCCGATCCTGCAGGTTCATGCTCTACAACATTCGGAGAGTACGACCCTGCCTTACACAGGAAGCGGCACAGGTCCTAATCCAGGCACCTGTCATCTCCCGTCTTGATTACTGCAACTCGCTGTTGGCTGGGCTCCCTGCCAGTGCCATTAAACCCCTACAACTCATCCAGAATGCCGCAGCCCGTCTGGTGTTCAACCTTCCCAAGTTCTCTCACGTCACCCCGCTCCTCCGCACACTCCACTGGCTTCCAGTTGAAGCTCGCATCTGTTACAAGACCATGGTGCTTGCCTATGGAGCTGTGAGGGGAACGGCACCTCCGTACCTTCAGGCTCTGATCAGTCCCTACACCCAAACGAGGGCATTGCGTTCATCCACCTCTGGCCTGCTGGCTCCCCTTCCTCTGCGGAATCATAGTTCCCGCTCAGCCCAGTCAAAACTGTTCGCTGCTCTGGCACCCCAATGGTGGAACAAGCTCCCTCACGACGCCAGGACAGCGGAGTCACTCACCACCTTCCGGAGACACTTGAAACCCCACCTCTTTAAGGAATACCTGGGATAGGATAAAGTAATCCTTCTACCCCCCCCCCCAAAAAAAAATAAAAAAAATAATAATAATAATAAAAAAATAAAACAATTATAAAGTGGTTATCCCACTAGCTATAGGGTGAATGCACCAATTTGTAAGTCGCTCTGGATAAGCGCGTCTGCTAAATGACGTGAATGTAAATGTTAATATGCAAGCCTGCCTCTTTAGCGTGAGTGAAGTGAGTGAAGTGAGTTCAGAACAACTGCATGTATGCGTCTTACAAATAGTTTTCACATACAAACTTTATATGTCTGAACTCGTAACCACAAAATTTTCCCCCAAACATAACATGGTCGTTGTTGTTGTATAACATTTATCTTGATTGATACATTTTCTGCATTAATCAGAGTGCCATCAGGTAATCTGATTTCAGATGTGTCCATGTAAAACAGAATTATTAGGGAAATTGATCTTCTTTCAAAGCATGTCAATGTTTAAATCCAAATATTATATTAATCTGTCTATCCACAATAATTGCATTATTGTGTGCATGTAACCATACTCATTGACTGGGGATTAACATTGACCTGTCCGCGACCTTTTTGACCTTTTCCAATAACTTAAAAATACAACATCTCAGCAATGGTAAGTCCTATCCTCCTGTTCTGTGTTTCTGAGAAGCTTCTTTAAACCATAGCATAACACAAGACCCAGCGTTACATTTTGTCCCCTAACACCATACTCTTAGAATATGTTTAATCTGTTTGAATGTGTTCCGTAACAAACCGTTGAGTTTAGATCTCTAGGCTGTGTTCCGTAATTCCTCACAGAACTGTTCCGGAACTGTTCTCGTTCTATCCTCTACTCCACCTTCACACATTGAAACAGGAGCTGGAAACTTTGTTGACGGATCACCAGTCAACCGAAGAACTCTAAACTATAGCATTTATGTTCTACTCCGACGTTCCGACATACTGTATTCTAGTCATGGCCTATGTAACTACTTCTGTACACGATTACAGACCCGAGTTATGCGTGCGTAAATGGAACTTAATTACCTTTTTATTCACTTTTCTCTCTATGCGTATACTGACCTTGAATTTAGGCATGAGGTAACGCATGTTTCAGCCAGCTATTCTTTCGGGTGGAGATCACAAGAAATGGAGGTGTGGCGGAGGTGTGTCTACAGATATGCGTATTCTGACCTTGACTAAATTCCCTCATAATTCCGCCACCTTTACGCACAATGAAATCATGAATTAGGTTGAGCAACCTGTCGGTTCCAAGTGGATCTACTTTGATTATTCTGATAGAACTAAAATAATTCACAAATTGATAAGAGCTATTGATAAGAGCTAGGTAAATGAGCAAACCATTTTAGATAAAGGAATTGTAACTATAAATGAAAATTGTTTTAGATATGTTTTACCTTCTGATCGCTGGAGACATATGTGAAATCAGTTATATGGTAGCAAAACTGAAACATATCAACATATCAACTTTTCCACAGTGAAGTTTATGAATTTTGAAGACCAAAGCTATAGGCTTCTGTATCCATGCGCAAATTACAGTATAGCGCCAAACCTAGAGTTGATTCATGATTTCTAGAATGTTTTAATGATATGCCCGGACATTTCGCTGTGTTCTTCGCAATGCGTGCTGTGTAATAGATTAGCCACTTTCGGTAGCCACCGTCAGATATACCCACATACATTTATAACTTTCACTTTAGTGTTAGTTTCCTTACATTTTGCATCATTCCATTACATTGTTAGTTTACCATTTTTTTTATCTCTGTCACGTTCGTGTGGTTGTTCCTGAGGGTCGCTAGCAATAGGGGATTATATTAGAGTATTGTAATACAAGTTGTGCAATAATTTGGGACATGTAACTTATTTTAATCATTATGGAACGCAGATCGTGCTGAGCAGTTAAAACCTGGAGCCTGGCACGCAGTTCATGAGGACTGGACCGTTGTCATCACAGTTCCATGATTAGTGAGGATTATTATTGTAGATTTATAGGACTACTGTTCAACCCCTAATGCACACTTTTCTCACCTTCCAATATTTCATGGACTGAGCAACTGAATATGGCAACTTTCAGGATGAATCAAACCACTGTAATTTTGATTCACCAATATATTGTGTGCGTAAAGGCTCTCCAAACCAGTTTTTTATTATTTTTCATAAATACTTTTCTAACCCTAAATAATATACTTGATCAGAGTACTTTAAAATCTACCAACTGGTGCTGAAAAGGAGACGAATATGTGTGTATTTACATGGCTTTCTTTCTTAATATTTTCAACCGTTCTCTTCATATATTCTAGTGAGTCTGTTGAGAAAATGTTAATAAAAAATAAAAGGTGTGCCAAATTTAAAAGGAATGGCTTTAGATAAATGTACTTAAAACCCCATTGAATGAAAACTCCAGCAAGTGGAAGAATTTTCAGTGGTTGAATTACATTTATTCAGCGCACGCAACGGAACCACGCCTTCAAAGCCCGTTGCTCAGCTGCATAAAGGTACATCTGAATACCAACTACTGAGAAATGCGTAGGACGTGTGTACATTTCCTAAGTTTGAATACTGTCCTTACCAGTGGCGGTCAGTGCCGTTTATAATAAAAATATGCCATTTAGCAGACGCTTTTATCCAAAGCGACTTACAGTCATGAGTGCATACGTTATTATATATTTTTTTGTGTATGGGTGGTCCCGGGGATCGAAACCACTACCTTGGCGTTACAAGCGCCGTGCTCTACCAGCTGAGCTACAGAGGACCACATAATGAGGGAGAACAGATTCTTTATTCATGAGCATGACCTTATTTCTATTACAGCATGTTAGATGACTGTCATTCATATTCCATTCACCCAGCACCATGTAACATCGATAGGTTTAGGCTACTCCATGATACTCTAATCTTCCCTATACCCATCATTAGGTTGCTACAACCTAGCTTATGAATGAAAGTTTACAACGCAGGTGCACACAGGTCAATATAAAAATTTGAGGTGACAGACAGTGACACATTCAGTACCGCCTTGCTACTCTTGCCTGCATCTAGCTGATCTAGGGTGTAATCATTAGTTCAACAGCTGCACACAAGAGTTTCTATTGGACAAATTCAGGTATTTTTATCCCTGTGTCGTTTGCTTCCGTTTAAGAAACATTTTTCAACAGAATCGGCGGAA